>JAEMOT010001641.1:49653-67585 GCA_019297695.1 Apostasia ramifera | reverse complement strand
TTTTGGCCATGTACAAAGAGGAAGAGGGAGACCAAAGAAGACATGGCAAGAAACTATAAGGAGTGATCTTAATTACTTAAACTTAGATAAGAATTTGGTAACTGATAGAGCGCAATGGAAACAAAGGATTCATGTAACCGACCTCACCTAGTGGGATTAAGGCTTGGTTGTTGTTGTTGTATATATATATATATTTATTTATAATTATTATTATAACCTATGACAAAAAAATAAAAAAATACTAATGTAATAATTATACCAAATTTGAGGGAATTCATTAAAAACGATTGATGTGGAATAATTTTTGGGAGTAAGGGATCTAGAATGAAATATTTTTTATTTTATGGATCTGTGTATAATTGGTCTTCTACATGAGGGCCACATGTAACTACCCCTTTTGCTTTCCATAAAAAAAAAAAAAAACTACTCTTTGTACTATTTCCTCCAGCTACTCCCTGATGGGCCTAATACTTCATTTCTGTTACAAAAATTTTAAGGCCTGTGGGCCTGAATTTAAAGGCCCAGCATTAGTGGACTTCAATTATAAATAAAATTAAATAAATTAAAAAACATTGCTATTATAAATGCCCAACCCGAATACTACCCAACCCGATTATGCCCAACCCGAATCCGATCCGTTTAAAAAATTGGTCAAAATTCATGACCCATACTCAAAATTTGTGGGTTGGATTCGGGTCGGGTTCGCGGGTCGGGGCATATATTGCTACCCCTACATTTCAATAATAAAGTTTGTATGAATAAAAAAAAAATCTAGTTCTATAACTCGGTTGCATCCATGGGATCGAGCCACGAAAGTAAGGATTGCTCTAAGTTGATTTATTCAAATGTAAAATTATTATCTACTTTACATTTAAAGAATACATAGTTTGGTACTTTTTGGGAGAATTATTCATCCTAATGCTACTCCTTATTCACTTAACTTTAGAGTTTCTAATCATTAGCATCGCGATTTTACCTTAAAAAGTGCTTTTATGATTTTTAGATCACATTATTTACCTATATAGTTCAAGAACTTCTCTCACTTTTTAATGTGTGACGATTCGTTCCTGTATCCCTCAAACATCTAAAAACCGATCAGACTTCTTATCTAGGTGATTCTGATTTAATCACATAAATATCACCCCTGCAATTACTTTTTGCCCTCTTCAGTCTCGAGTTATCACTCAATTTAGACTCGAATCTCATTTAAGTTTGTTAAAATATTTTTAAATTTAAATCGATTTTACAATTAAATAAAGTTTATTTATAAATCATTTTTTTTATAAAAATATTCATTATATATATAATATAATAAAATATAAATATTATAAATTTATTTTTAAATTTTATATTTACATCTCTAACATTATTTTTTAATATAATTATGATAATATATTTATATTTAAAAAAAATTAAAATTGTATATATATATATATATAATTGATTACAAGTTGAATTATTTATATTTTTTGAATTTGAATTATTTACTTTTCTTAACAATTTAATTTCAAGAAAAAATTGAGTAAAATTGGAGCGGAGTTTCGATTTTTGGATAAAATTGCAAACGGGGTAGATCCGTGGAAGAGAGAGAAAGTAGAAGAAAATGTAGCCACGAACCAGAAGATCTACCCATGGCCATCGAGTTTTTGAGTGGCCGGTCGCCACTGATCTCTCTACCTAGCGAACCGGCCGGCGCCGCCCGCCCTCTCTGCACGCCGTGCCTGATGCTGATATCTTCAACGGTGCATTTGTCTTACGCTTGCGGCGGCGCTGCCGCCTCTGCGGCGGGGCGCCGGCAGGCCTGGTTTTTATCGATCGGGGTTCGCACGGCGGGGGTGGTCGCCGCGGCTGCGGAGGGACCTTCCTGCTTATTCGTTGGTCCCATCGACACCGCCAGCAGGGAGAAGCTTGAAGCTCTGTATTATCAGGTGAGGGATACGTTTCTTTTTTTTTTAGCTGAATTCGAGGTTTTCTTGAATGAAACTTGATCTTGCGCTACAGAAATTCTGTTTTTCTTCGCTTTATTCTGACTTAGAACGAAGTCTCTGGACTTTTGGCTTATTAGTCCCTCTGTGTAATGCTCCATTCATGGTTCATTCGATTATCGGCTTTGAAAGTGGGACATTTTGACTGTAGCCTCGTATATTCTTTGCTTTGAAGAGCAACTCCCAACAGGTGCAACTAAATGGCAGTGTATAGAGAGACTTTGCTAGTTGACAATCTGTATTCTTTCCTTTACAGTCGTTTAGTTAATATGAAAGGAGAGAAAGGTATTGCAGGGCTGGTGATATACTAGGTGAGATGGGGATAGGGAGTGAGAAATTCTTTCTTTCTCAAAAAGCAATAGTGCCCGTGATGTAGAACGGGAAGGGAAGGGGAAATACAAGGAGGGAGAAGAAGAGGAAGAAGAGGAAGAAGAGGAAGAAGAGGAGAAAGGATAGGAAGAGGGAGAATTTTGGTGAGGTAATATTTTGTATGTGATTCATCAATCATGTGGGTCATAGAGTTTTCTTCAACTCAATAGCTTTTACTGGCTTTTTGATCTCAAAGTTGAAGAAATGGATCTAAAAGGAGATAATGGTTCAAGAACGGTCTAGGTCAGCTTGTGGCAACCCCCTCTATTTCTATCCATAAATTTACCCATACATTGTGCGCTCTCATTTTATGAAATATGGAAAAGATAAGAACCCTCAATGATAGCACTCAAGTGCTTGAAACTAGGATTGTCGAGTTGAAAGTTAGAGAAGTGGAAGGGAATGGTCTTTATAATGATAAATTTGCCTTTCGTTAGAAATTTGTGGCGGAGTACAACACTTATCTTGCTCAATTAGAAATGTAGTGGCTCGAGAGAGCCAAAGTAAAGTGGGCCTCTCATGGGGACTAAAATACTACCTTTTGTGACATGCAAGGCAACCAAGATAGCAAGGAGGCTAGGAGCTGATGGACCATACAAAAAGACTATGGATGGAAGGTGACTCGGCCATAGTTATAATTGGTTATGCTTAGACTATCGGAGGAGATTCTTCACACAAATCTTACATACATTTTTTATTTTTTTATGCCTTTAAAGCTTATAAAGTTGCACATGTTGCCAATATGGCTTCTATAAGTTGTAGCCGTGATGTAGTGTTGAAAGGGGGAATGTCCCTCCCATTTGAGTTTTGCTCGATCCTTCAAGAGGGTCTTTTCTTTTTGTACTTGATGTAGATGCTTCATTTTGGTAATAGAGGCTAAGGTCGAACTTAAAAAAAGTCATTTCTCATTCTTTACTTTATAGTCTTATGCAGTCATCTCAACTTGACACTACTAGAACAACAATGTTGATTTTTCATAATGAACATTGTTAAGGAAAAAATTGGCCATGTCATCTAATCCTGACATGTGACGAGTCACCCGAATTCTATTCTCGAGCAAGTTTGGAGCACCCAATTGAATTACGTCTCGTAGCCGAATAGCTCGATACAAGTCAAATAAAATTAGGTGAACAGGTCACTGACCAGTAGGTCTTGTCATGTCAAAGCCTTGCTCCTATAACATGGCTCCTAGGCCTAAGGGAAAGAGGAGACACTCATCATTAATGCCTAGCTTGATAGGCGGCATTAACCATTTAGGCATTAATGAAGTGACACCTAGTCTCACCTACTCTCATCTATTCCATTTTCATCATAAGCTGCCAACGGGATAATTAACTGACTTCAGGAAGCTTATAGCTAGCATTATTCACCTACTCCATAGTCCTTCAGTTGCAGCCATCCTCAAGCTATTTGACTAACTCTTTGGCAGACTCTTCTCTCCACTCCCTTATCTTCTTGAAGGGATCTCAAACTAAAGCTTCTTCACTCTCTCCTAACACAAACCACTGCTCATCTCTATAGCTTCTTCCGAATCCTTTTTCTTTATCTTGTAATCCTAGTTTGTAATTTTACCCAAACAAGCATCTTATCAACATGACATGTTTTCATGATTCCAAATTGCATTATCTTCTTTAACACGTAAATTGAAATTTGTTATCTTTAAGATGGCATTTTTTTCATGATCTTCATCATTTGCTATCTAACCACAACATTTTCTTTCTTTTTTTTGAAAGTACAATATTTTCTTTCTGTGTCTACAGGCTAGGGATTCCTATTATAGTGGCAAACCCCTAATTGTTGATGACATGTTTGATAAAGTAGAGGTAAAGTTTGGTTTTCTTCACTATTTTAGTAACATACTTATCATTCTTTCTGAAATAATGAGATTTTATAAGAAAGCTGCAAACCACAGCTAAAGCTGCGTTTTTATGGCTCAAAATCTGTAGTCAAGTATCCTCGTTGCAGCATCAAACGGCAATCCACATATGCAGATGCCGAGGTATCTCTCTTTCAGTGGCATATTGATGCATAAGTAGCAATGGTGTAATATGAATTTCTGGATTTTTATTCTAGTATTTTGCTTTGTTCTGTGACTTGGATGGCTTGTTTGTAGGGCAGGAAGACCAATCTCAGGTTTTAGCCTTAGCAACTGTATGGATTTTGTTGCTGGCATTTGCTAGCTCCGCCTTTCTCATGCCTACCATCCTCACCATCAGCATAGCTCTTGAAGGCGCTTTCAACTCGCGATACTTCTTGAGTAGCAAAAAACCTCACTTCGATATGCTTGCGATGTTAAATACTGCCCTGTCTACCGGAATGGGATATTCTATTGGTTATCCCCTTGCATTAGCATCAGGTGAGTTGAAAAATAAACCCCATAGCTGATCTAGCTTATTGTTTCTGTCAGATGATTCGTATTATATGTTAGACACAGACGTCACCGAAGAAAAATGATTGGAAAATAAGTATTCTGTGGGCTTTGCTAATGTTTATGGCAATTGTTGATGATGAGGAGACTTGGGTGTTACTAAACTGTGATGGTATACATAATAATATTTTCTATATGCGTACTACTTAAAACCCTTTTTTGTATGTAACCTTTTCTATGTAAACCATAAATTGTTATTATAGGTTTGTGAGCCTGCCATTAGTGAACATAGTTAGTATGGCATAAAACATCATACGTTATTTTGATATTTCCTCATTGTTTTGTAGTTTTATTAATCCATCATAAACTTTTTATGGGGCATTTGCATACATGCCACCTAAAATTTTGAATATTGCACCCTTTTTTAGTTTATAGTTCAAATTTTGTGAAATGGGTGACATGCAGATAATATTTAAAATTTTGGGTGGTATGTAAGTAAATGTTTTAATTTTTAGAACTTAAGACCTATAAAAGTGCGTTTGGTATACAACAACCACCAAGGCTTTATTCCACTAGGTGGGGCCAGCTACATGAATTCTTTGTTTTGTTTGTTGTAACTTCAATTATATTTAATGATGAAAAATTATAGGGTTCAGGCAATGTAATGCGTGAGATATTCAGGATCCCTATTAGTGCACCATGTGTAGGTATGTAGGACAAGAGATGGCATTAAATGTCACCTTTGCTACGAATAGCTTTTTTGCTAAATATTTTTTCACTACTTGTAGCATATTTTAGCCCATACGTAGTACATTCAGACCATATATAACATAACAATTTATAGACCACGCAGCTCTATAGTCTTCAATGGAGAGGCATTCGAAGATCCCTGCATATATAAGGAATAAGGTGCTTTGCATGCTCATAGTGCTATGTATTAGCTGATATATGCTATATATAGCAGAATTGCCTATACATAGCAAAGAAATCCCTATGTGCAGCACTAATGCCGTTTCTCGCTTTGTTCTGTTATTGGGTCTTGATTGCCAATTCATCACGTGCTGATAGGCTCTCGAACATTTGACACATTATGTTGCACTAACCCAGTGGTTTATCTGCAGTTGCTTTTTGACCAAATGGTTGAACAACAGTTTACCTTGAATTTGAGTTTACTGTCAATCTATTTCAATATTTTTAAATTAGCCAACTTCACTGTATTGTTGACTTGCTTATTTCTGTTGCTTTAATGTTTTTGTGTTTTTATACAGTGCAAGCTCTTAAAGGCCTCTGGATGAAGAACTTAGTGGCATTAAAAGGCTCTTGTCCAAATTGCGGAGAGGAGGTTCAACTATTTAACTCTAGTATGGTGCTAATATAATATCTATAAGCAAAACAACAGCTAACTTTAGATGATGAACTCCAGGTCTTTGCATTTGTGAAAGCTGAAAATTCAACTCTATGTCCACATGGTACCCAGTGTCATGTATGTGAATGCAGACTAGAATTTTGTGGCAAGGTGGAGGTATGTATTTAGCTGCTGCTAAATGATTGATATGTTCATCTTGCTCACAACTATAAACTTCGATTATAGTTCAAAAAAGTAGAATGTATAAACACTCTTCTATGACTTTGTACTACTAAAAGATAAACACCTATGGGGTTTTTCGTGGGAAGTTTACAAGTCTGACAATTACCTTGATGTGGGATTTGATTTCTGGTGGCCCTCTTTGGTAACCCATTAAAAAGTTATAGAGGTTTTCATCAAAAACAGACTACCTAGGTGGAAATAAAGAACATCTATGTTTTTTTTCTTCTTCAGAAGAACTCAAAAGATTGGACAAATCTTCCGCTTCCGCCAGCAGCATCAACCACACATACACACCTTTATTCTCTTCCTTTTATAAACATTGAGAAGAGCAGTTGTTTGCTCTGGTGAATTGTTGATAATGCACATTATTGTTTGGACTGCAAGCAGTCATCTCAATAGTTCAGTTATGGATTGACAAGGCCACTACTCCACAACGACCTAGCACTCTGGCAATTTTACTAGCCACTTTGCATAACTACTTGGGATTTTCTGATCTTCTAAAACATTTGTTTAATTTAGTTGAAGTAATCCCTTGTCAACTAATAGGAATAAGAAGCTTTTCCCAAACAAGAGCGCTCTCCTTCTCAATGTTTTTCATCCAAAAAGTTAGCTCAAATGAGATTTGCCAGTCCTGTCTTAGTTGTTGAAGCTTCACTTTGCCGAGATTTGCTCCTTAATAAAAACCAAACCCTGGTTCTCCATCAAAACTTGCCAAACAACAAATTTCAGCAAAATCTTCTATGCTCTTCTATCTTCGACTCCTTGTCAACAAACTTCAGCTTCGGTGGATAGACAACATAGGTTCAAACATCGATCAAGGTTTTGGTGCTCGTCAAAACTTTAGTGACGCACTTCTTCCCTGATGAACTTCTTCAAGAAGCTTTTTCCGACATGCCTTCTCGACTCCCTCCTCTTCCTCACAAGGCCAACAATTATTAGCTTTGAAGGAGGTTGTATCCAATTTTGATGCAGTTCCTTCCATGTTTTGCTCAAGACTGACTACCTATTTGTATTTTTAATAATATGCTGCTCTTGAAGAAGAAATTACAAAAGCAGATCTAGATGGTCTGTGTGTATAATAAATAAATAGTAAAACATAATAACTTAAGGACAGAAGAAAGGATTCTTATAAAAGTAATAGATAGAAGATATCATTAAGCATACCCTCAGATAGTTTCACTTTGCAGAAATCAGTATCTCGTCCCGGACACCACTGGGTTTATGGTCGAGTTTACCTTGTGCCGAGAAGATTTTCGAGAATTCGGATACGATAGCCCATATTCAGCAGCCAATTTGATCATCTTGTACAGTGCATTCTTTCCCTCATCCATCCAAGCTGGTGAAAAGAGGCAAAGTTTACTCCCTTTGGAATTTTTGTGAGCTGTTTAATGGCTTCTTTATTGCTACTGGTTGTGCTACTTCCTATCTTCATGTAGTTCTTTTTCAGTTTTACAAACTGATATTTTCTTTCTATATTTAACAAATTCTAAATTGATAGGCTGAAACCATTTCTTTTTTATAGTTATCTGAAACTCACTAAGATTTGTAGGATGTTTAATTTTAATCAGCTTAAAGTTAAGCTTATGAGATTTTTTTTTTATTGTGATTTGCAAAAATTTTGAAATAAAATTATGGGATGTGAAATAAAATTAATTTGGGGGATTTATATACAGAATATTGAATTCATCACAAATTATGCATTTCACCATCGTTTTGTAAATATTACGCATATCACACTCTGCTTATGTTGGCTATTATTACAATAGAAATGTAAAACTCATAAGCAGAGTGAGATATGCGTAATATTTACTTAAACGATGGTGAAATGCGTAATTTGTGATGAATTCAGTATTCTGTATGTAAATCCCCCAATTAATTTTATTATTAAGATTTATATAAAATTTAAATATTATTAGTTTAATTTTAATATTTACTCAAATGTTATGTTTATCTAAGCTAACGTTAATTTGGGAAACAAATAACCTCTAGATTTATCTTTTCCATTATTTTGAAATTGTTTTTGTGTACTTAATTTTGGTAATATTTGCATAGATGCCACTTAAAATCCTCTTATTTTCCTATAGGCATCCGATTTATAATTTTGATGTTCTCACATATTTCAATTTTTTTTAACTTTTTTGAAGAATTTCTTTTTAATCATTTTCAAGTGAAGGAAATAAATTAGATGGCTAAACTAATATGGTAACTTAAAACATTGTTTATGAAATTAGCCATTATCTCTAATTATTGTTGAATTTTTTGGTTATGAAGCTGTTGTAAAATTTAATGTAAATTTAAGCTCATAAATTGCACATTTAATTCACGTAGGCTAATTGAACCCACAATAAACAAAAATGAGTTATTAGTTCTTATTTTATATGTAAAAACATTATAAAAAATAATTTATACACTCAAAATTAAATAAAAATTCATTAAAATAAAATGCAATGAAAATAAAATATCCGTATAATTGACTCTATCTAATAAGATAAAGATTTTGATTGCTATTGCATGTTCATAAAGTGAAAATTTTGTTCAAACTCAACCGTTATCTACCGAGCATGAATTTTAACGAGTTGCGCAAGATTTAGCACGACAAAAGTTGATCGTATATGTTTGCTAAGTTCAAATAAACTTAAAACATGTATCTCTGGTCCCCTCACAGATGAATGAGATTGAATAACACGTATCAATCTTATAATATTATCACACAATCTTTTCATATAAATTTTATAAAGAGATCACATATCGTATAGTATACCAAGATTCATAAAAAGGCCACCACTCAACAACCCTTCTACCAACAAACACAAAACAAGAGATGAATAGCAGTATAGACATTGATAACATTTCACCTCACGAGTATCAATGTGAACTGAAAGCTTATTCTTTCTTCCATTCCAAGCTCGTTAATCGTCGTCTTTGTATGGGTATTCCTCCGGAATTTGCTTCACGAGTTTCACACGAAGCTCGCATGCATCATCCCCATGCAGTATATCTCGAACCCAGGTGACCTCAGTTTTCATGGATACCTGAATGAACAGCGAAAAGAAATATACTGCTTCTCATCATCATCATCATCATAATAATAATAATAATTAAAATAGACTTTATATAGATGCTAAAAACTTGTGTTTTGACTAGTCATTGAAGATTTCTCATCTTCGAAACAACCAACAAGATTATTGGGAATGCGCGTATAGAATGATCTCATATGGGTAGTCAATAAGTTGTAATACTTGACATACAGAACTGATGATCATAACCTACTAGCCCAGGTTTTATGTTAAAAGGAATTTTTTATTCAGTTTTGTACTGGGGCCAACATGAGCCCCTCAGGCCTGTTTGTTTAAGGTTAAATTTAATAAGATTAAAAAAAATTTGGATAGAGATATTTTTTTATTGAAAGTTGTGAATGACATGAGTAAAGTTAGTTATTATGTTGGAGTGTGTGAGGGATGTGATATAAAGTTAGTTATTATGTTGGAATAAATGAAGGATGTGATATAAGTTAGTTATTATTTTAGTAATATGTGTAAGATGTGAAATAAAGTTAATTTTTTATATTAAATTTTATGTGTGATGTGATATGCCTGGTTAAAATTAAACCAGGTTAATTTTAAACGGGTAAACAAACAGAGCCCTAGTATTTCTTATTAACATGTATCACAGCTATTGGTTTGATTGGGATCAAGCAAAATCAAGTGAGTTGTGCTTTGACTAGTTTTGCACCTTCAATCATGGTTGAGCAAGAAATATAAGAGTAGGCGACTCTTATTATGCCACCTCAAAGTGGTTGAGTAGACTTTTGATGTATATACACTTGATGAGTTTAAACAGTCCATTTGAATTGGGGAAGACCAATATGAATGGATTCTCATATGAGGAGAGTTTATTGAGAATGCACATGTAGAAGCATCTCACATTAGTAGCCAACAACAAGTTGTGGTAAGATACAAGTGATGGCCCTAACCATCTAACTAGGTTTTTTGGTTTGAATGATGCCCATTCGCCTTTGTATTGGGCTCAACTTAAACCTCCTTTACACACAACACTGCTCTCTACAGCCAATCCATTCAGGAATAACCAAAATCCAAATAGTATGAGTAAGATTTTGCATTTCCCCTCATCAAATTCTGGTTGAGCCTTGAGACATTGTTGAATGTATTAGTTACATATCCAAGATTTTAGGAAGTGGGCTACAAGGTGTAATAACTGAAAATATACATGTAAAAGGCCTAATGATGGTGCTTAGCGGCTGCTGAAGGCTAGAAAAAAAGAATCCTCTCTCCAATATCAACAAAAAAAGAAGTACATGTAAAAGAAAGTTGAGATGATGGCACGTTCTACTCCATGATAACTGTCTCAAATATTTTCATCAAAAAAATAAAATTGTCAAATATTAAATAGTGTGATTAGAACTTCCGAAGGGTAACAAAAGTATGATAAGAAATCATAAATAATGATATTACATATTTAGAGCAAAATGAAGATTTATTGTTTGATAAAATATAATAGAGATAAAAAATTCATGTAACTGACCCTACCTAGTGAGATAAAAACTTAATTGTTACTGTTATTGTAAGATTAGAACTTCGAATGATATTAAAATAATAGTTAGTCAATATCACCAGGGTACTAGTGCAAGCAATAACAAGTATAAAAATTTTTCATTAATATCATACATTTCTTACCCTAGTGTGTTAACCTATTTAACTTGAACAAGGAATGGAGGATGCTATAGATGTTTCCGATTGTGTCTTTATTATGGTTTTCCAGCCATGTGATCATTTTGCTTCTGTATATTTTGTTTTTCCCGTCTGATTTGAATACGAACTTTAATTAAAATTATGTAGTACCAGACACTAGTGTACTCACATTCATCTGCGACAAAAAACCAAACTAAGCCCCTCCCTGCCATCTCTTTCTTCTTCTACTTTGTTGAAACCTTCAAGAAGTTTTGAGAAAAACCAAGAAAGAGGTGAGCTTGTTTTGTGATGTCGATTCAGTTGCCCAAGATACTCGTTGAATCAGTCACAATCGAATTTCTTAAAAAATCTTTTGATTGGGTTTCTTCTTTAATGTAGTATCTTCATGAAAACGAGGGACGAGCTAATTAAAAAATATTTTTTTCTAGAAGAAGCTTTGACCCAAGGTTGACCTAATCTATTGGGAAAAAGAAAATTTTAACAATGGCTGAAAACTTTATTTTATTTAAAAAAGATTAAAAACTTATTTTATATCTCATCCTACACAAACTCTAACATTAAACAATCACTTTATTTCACATCTAACACAATTATCAATAAATTAATGAACTTTATTTCACATCTAATATATTTTTAAACATAACTAACTTTATTTTACTATCATATACATTTTTCAAAAAAAATCACAAAATTTTTTCAAATCACCATACTAAGCCTAAGAAGAGCAAAAGCTAGGGAAGAAGAGAGTGGTGCACAGTCCCTCACCACCGGCGACTCATGGCCCATCACTACCAAAGGAGGGAGTGCTGGCTAGATACATAGCCCAATTGGAAGTGGGGTGCAGTATTTCTAACAACGGATTCAATGGTGGAGGCCATAGCACACCATCGAGAGTCGCAAGGGTGGCGCTTTTAACCATTGCTAATTGCAAGGATGACGAAGCCGTTGATGCGAAGACCTATAGAACCAATAATAGTGGCTTGCTGGAGGAGATGCGATGAAAGAGGATTCCACAAGTGAAGACCATCAGCGACACCTAAAGGAAAATCTACCATTGGGAGAAAATATAGAAACATGTAATAAAGAGAAATTGGGCGAAGGCAATGACAATGACATTGAGCACAAACATGAGCTCTACGCATTGGGGGAGGAAGCTCCAGCAAAGCCTAATGGGGGACGATTGGTGGCTTGTAATTAGGATGAAATCTCAATCAATAGTGTAAAGTTTGATAAAATTCTTTAGTAAAATCCCAAGCATATGCTTAGAAGCATATAAATTCGAAGATAAAAAAATCCAAGTATTTTATATGATTGAAATTCCAAGAAATCCAAATATGATGGAATGAAGCATGAATAATAAGATAACCAATTGCGAACGATCAAACTCGCAAGTAAGAACCATCGTACCAAAGAGAAAATCGTCACAATGATTAGGTGATACATTGCAACTAATGAAAATATAATTGTCGCAACAACTATCGAAAGTCGCAACCACAAAAAGATTCACGCATAAACACAAACAAGAAACTTTTCATTCACCAATCATTCTCATTAAGATTTACATAAAAGCTATTTATAGAAATTTTAAAAAATTAGAAAAATTTTTAAAATATTAAAATTTGTGTGGGATAAGATATAAAATAATTTTAATTTTTTTAAAAAAAAATTATAAGTCGTGTTTTTTAGCCTGTTGCCAAACAGGGGCGTAATAGACCAGTGTGTAAGCAATTCCTTTTAAAAGCTTTCATCAACTTTATGTGTTATTAAGTGCTTATTGCTCCTTTTTGTCTTGCTAGTCCTCCCCCTTCTCTCCGACTTCTTCTCTCTCCGTGCCTACTACCGTACAACTAATTGCTTAACAGGCAGAAAACAAACTGCTTCAAACTTGTAAGATGCTACGAAAAAAGAAGGATAAAAAGGTGAAGGCACAGAGGAAAGAGGGGAAAAACCATTTCCAATGCTCCTCTGATAACTCCGCTCAAGATATTGCAATAGTAGAGCCCTTGGCATGTATCTGGAAGCTCAACAAAATCCACAAGAGGATTCTCTTCCAAAACAAGGCTGCAACTTGTACCCTCAGCATCCCAATTGGTAACTGTTGCAGTAACCCCCAAGAACATTTTGAACCCAACCTATTTCAAGAGCTTGATCAGAGCTTATCCCATACTTCATTGTCCAAATATCAAAACATTTCAATTATTGCACATAATTACTAAATAAAGATAACATAAGCACCAAATCAACAAATTATAATATTATTTCAAAATTATAATCTGTAACTTTGGTACTGGACCTTTGCAATCACTTCAGCGGTCTCCTTGAAATCTACACACCTAGATATATTGGACTTCGCCAGAAACTCGTCAATCAATCGGACTCCAATGTTATAACCCCTACATAACATGCAAGAGACAAAACGGAAGATGTCACAACATTAAGCTGATAGAAAAAGGCCTAACCTGTAAAGAATAACAAGAAAGCTATATTATAAACAATGAACTCTGAAAACAAAATCAAAAAGCAACATAAGCATCTGTAGATATTTTCATACTAAATCATGTTTGTAGAATGAATGTTTTCTTTCAAGAAATATCAAGTCTTTAGAATCAAAGTGACAATAGGACAGAGATAATTTTTGTGATAAAAACATGAGATCAGGAGTGGAGATGCAACACAAATTTTCAACAAATAAGCTTTCTACATAAGAACTTATGATTTTCATGTTACAACTTCATTCACAAAATTTGAAGCATAATGGAACATCACGAATGTGAAAAAGTAAAACTAAAGTTTAAAGGGTCGAAACTCTTAAGCCAAATGTAGTATGTTAGCAAATGATGTGTGTAAATCTAAACAAGTTAAAGAAATGTACATTGAAAATCTAAACACCCAAGATGATTTGCTTGTCCAAAGACTTGACAGCTACCACAGCGATTTATCCTCATTAAACCACACAATTTGTTCTATGAACGCGAGGCAATAAAGCTAAACCAAAAGCTTCTAGATACCATCCTTTAAAGTATTGTGTAACATGCGCACCGGAAAATGAATAAAAAAACAGAGAGTAAGTGTTACATTTGATCGAGCTGCTTATTGACCTCGTCGACCTCTTCCAGATCCGTGAGAAGCTGCCTCACGATTGCACCATACGTGAGAGTAAAAAGCTCCGCATTCTAATCAAACAATTCAATGAGAGTCAATCAAAAATTGTACAAAGCGAAAGGGGAGAAAAACTCGAAAAAAAATGCAAAATCAAGGCTAGGGGTTAAGGTTTGTCATTGGCAGATACTTACAACACGTTCTACATTAGCAAAGACTGCGTCGCCGGACCTCGGCGCGGCAGGAGCCATGATGGAGAATATCAAGAATGACTGATGAGAAGAACTTTAATCTACAATCTAGTCACAGTAGCGTTCACAGTTAGTTGGTATAGCGAATGATATCAACTGATACGGTCTCGCCGGCTGGCCCTGGTTTAATTGAAAAAAAATTCTTCAAATTCTTTTTTATTTTTATTTTTTTATGGTCTTTTTTATTTTAAATTCTTTAAATTCTTTAATAAGTATTTTATTAATATTAGTCATTAACATATGCATGGCACATATTATTTTAAAGTTTGAATTAATATTTTTTTGCATAATAAAAATATAATAAAATCATTGCTTAAGATATTTTGAAAATATGACTTAAAAAATCTTTTTCCTAACAAAACAAATGATGATTTAAATAAAAATTGATAATTTGAAAGTAAGGAAATCAATTACATACCTAAACAAATAATTTTTCGAAATCAAACCAAATAAAATTATTTTACCATCTATTAATTAATTTTAAATGAAAACTAATACAATCTTACAAGAGACTTTAGGTGAACAAAAATGAAAAATAGATATATAAAACATTAGAAATTGAGCAAAGCATCTTTCCAAATTTATAAGATGGACTTGAACTATTGGGATAATAATATATTTCTGCAAAAGTGAAAAAAATAAAATATATAAGAATAACAAGTAATTTTATTAAGTGTTATTGAAAAGGCTTCACACTTTTTTGACATATATATTAGAGAAACTGAGATATTGAGATATATGTCATATTGACTTGCACCATACTCATATTTAGGACAAAAGTTCAACACTGAAATTTCTCAAGTGGGTTCAGAAACAATTCAACCATGTATCCAAATACTCTCTTCCAACCTTTCATAGTTGACTAGCCAAATGACTCAACTCTATAATAGTTGGATTTTTCAGACTTTTTGTTTTTAGTATAGTTTTGTGGAATAACCAATACATTTTTTATCAATTTTAGAAATCATTCTATATACAGAGATCATTTTTAACTAATTTCTTTCCTTAGGGTCCATTTGGATAGAGATAGGGTGACCTAACCTAGGATATATTACCCTAATAAGTAATTTAACCCAATAGTGTTAAAGGGTTTAATCCTAAATTATGTTTGGCTGCTAACTTGAGTTAAGAAAATATTATGTTTAATTATTTAATAAGTCAACCTAGGTAAGAATGGTCATTAAGAAACAAATCAATAAAAACCACAATATTATTTTACAATAGCAAGTAACAAATTTAAGAATAACATAAAAATTATAATCAAAGAAAACATTCATATTATTTAACTAATGTTGAGTTTAAAAAAGACATCCAAAAAATATCTAATCTCACATTTTACATTGAGGTCATAACAAAAGCCACTTCATATCTGACCAAACACAATCACTTATTCATTTCAGAGGATCAGAATTATAGTATGCATTAGCAAGCATATTTTTTTATGAGAATACATAACCATATCAAGAAATCAGTTTAAGTAGAGAATTTAATTTATCATTTCCCCATGGTAGCAATTTGTTGTTGTTGTGGTATTGCCTCATGACATCAATTTCTTTAATCCAATAACCATAGAAATCAACTCCAAATAGGATTGGAACAGACAGTAAATTGAATTCGCAAGTTTGATTTTCTACCATCATGCCAAGTAGATATTAAAATTGTGCCATAACATGTCATAGGGAAGTTATTCTTCCATTGCATGTACAATTTTGCATAACCTAGTTTAATTGCAGATTTTGTTATTATCTATTTTATTTATTAGCTGGATAACATTATGTGCCTAATGATTTGTTAGATAGTATTATCTAAGTATCATTAGCTGGATGGAACATATCTATTTTTATTGCAGGTTGTTTTTTATCCACCACCCTCTTGGGTCTTCATTATGATCTTTTCCTTTAAAATAGTTGTATGCAACTAAGAATAAGACATCCAAACACTGTTACTAACTGAAAAAAACAAACCAGCTAACAATGAGGCCTAGAATTAAATTTTCTCATCAATCATACATCATTTATATGTATAATATACCATGAAAAGAAATCAAAAATGAGGACTAAACTCATCATTGCCTCCTTGCAACTATTGTTCAATGCGGGCTCAGTGAAGTATATACATTTAGTTTCATTCAATATAGATTCATGTAATATCTTTGCCAACCTCATTACTGTATAAAACAACCCCCTTGGATTGGCACAATACATTATATTTGCATAATTGTTTGTCATGATACTAAGGAGTACTTAACATTATAACATAAAATGTTATCCTTCTATTGCATACTAAGGTCAAATGTATGAAATAAATCATCACTGGCGACATCTTTACAAAGGCAAAGCTTCAAAGGTAAGAAGCTGGATTCGAGAAAATAAAGAAGATGAACCATAGACCATCATATAAATAGTGAAAGATTCATAGAAAAATTAACTGTATGTACCTAATAACCAAACATCCAATTGATATTTATTTTTTTTAAAAACCGAACCAGTAAATAATGAAGCTAGATAATAACAAAATATGGAGTGAAAATGGGCCAAGGAAGTCATAAACACATATAGAACAAAAGAATAAATCACTAAGCTGATGTTATAAATAAGAAATCTAACTAATAATGAAGACCTGAGAGAATAGGTGGATAAAAATAAACCTGCAATCAAAATAGATAACACCATCCCTCAAATCACCCAGCACATAGTGTTACTCATCTAATAAATAAGCTAGATGATAACAAAACTTATCATCAAACTGGGACTCCCAAAATTATACATGCAAATAAGCTATATGAAGAAGCTCAGAATTAAAGTATGTCATGAATTATGTTTTTTCTAATATGTATACAGTATCAAAGAAAGAAATCAATGACAGGAGCTTAACTCATCATTTCCTCTTCACAGTTATTGTTCAATGTGGGCTCAGTGAAGTATATGTGTTTGGTTTCAGGAAATATGATAAGAGTTTCATTATCTTTGGGCACGTCAAAGATCTCCAATAAATTTTATACTCTATTATATAAGACAACTTCTTATTGGATCGACGCAATACAACACATTTGCAAGTTTTATTTTTTTCCATGATACCAAGGATGAGTTGACATTATAACATGAAATATGGTTAAGAAGTTGTCCTTCTATCGCATGGAAGCAATATATTTTATTTACAAAAATTTAAATAATTTGGAATTCATCAAATTTGAGTCTAAGAGAAGGGTTTTTAACAGTAGAGAATTTATGTTTACATTTTATTAATCAAAGAAGACTTATATGATAAATTTTATATTTTAGAGATTCGCATTAAAAAAAAGTTAGCAGCATGGGCCTAAAGGAACTAACGTGAAAAGTTATGTTAAATATGAAATAAATCAAATTATTTAGGATAAGATGTAGAAAAGTTACATAAAATTAAGTTTTTATTTTTATTAAAATGAGGCAAAAGTTTTTTATTGACTGCTGCTAAAATCATTATAAGTATTTTATGTTGGTTTACTAAATTATAATTAATTTTATTAATTATAACTTAACATGTCATATTGTAAATAAATTTTAATATTAAAATTTATATATATA
>JAEMOT010001641.1:0-47442 GCA_019297695.1 Apostasia ramifera | reverse complement strand
GGCGTGTCCGCTGGAGGTAGCGCGACCGACCGGCGGCTGCGCGGCCCGTGAGTGTGCGCTGGATCGGGAAGAGAGAGAGAATGGTACCGATAAAATGATAATTTTAAAAAAATTTAATTATAATAAAATTAAAAATAGGACTCATTTGATATTTTTTTAAAATTCAGGACTCCGATGTTATAATTTAAAAAATGTGAATCTGTGCGATATTAAGCATTAAAGTCAAAGACCTGAGCGTAATTTGCCCTAAATATTATCTTATAAATCTTTTAATTTTTTTAAAAAATTATTTCCCATTCTAATATACTCAAATTTAAAAAAAAAATCAAATTTAGTTCTCATTTAATATAATTTTTAATAATAAAATATTTTTATTTTATATTATAATATTAAAGTTTTTATCTCAAAAAATTTTAAAATAATATCAAAACATAAAGTTTGAATCTTGCTAAGTCCTTTAAATTTTTGTCAATGCTAATTAAATAATAAAAAATTATAATTATAATTATAATTTATATTTTTTTAATTTATAATTAATTTAAAACTAACTTAAAATATAATTCGAGTCAACTTAATCTATTTCAAGTCGAGTTAAAAATATTTGCATTTAAATTTGAGTTAACCCTCAAATTCTACTCCTTGATAGCCTCAAATATCATTTTATAGAGGCAAAAATCTCAGAGATCAAATAAAATAGTAATACCATGGAGATCCCATTTGACACATGGGATGACTATTTAAATTTTATGTAAAATATGTAATAAATTAATTTTTTATATTAAAATTTATATAAAAATAATTTTAAAAAAGTTTTATATCCAGATTGTAATATAAACAAAACATGTAAGAAATATATATATATATCACACAAAATTTTAAATATTATATTTATATTAAAATACATGTATTTTATAATTCAAATTTTATAAAAAAAATAACATTCAAGTAATATTTAACTTTTTATAATATTTAGGTTTTGCAATAACCTAATAAAATATTTCATAAAAATTTCCTCCATATGATTCATTCAAATTATTTTTAAATTTTTAAACATTCGATCAAGATGAATAACTATAATTTAAAGTGATTGGATGAATAAAAATCTGTATAGATAAGATTTGTCTGAAAATTAAAAATTAATCGAAAGTCGATTAACTTTGGCTCGATTCGAGCTTGAATCAATAACTTTTTTTCATTCTTTAAATCGAAATGAGTTCAACTCACAAATTTTTAATTTAATTTCGAGCCGCGTTTTAACATCCCTTTAAGACATCCAATACAAAAACACCGTGGACGGTGGGCCCAGTAGAGATCCAAAGTTGTAACGGTGGGCCCGTGAGTCACGTGCTAATTCCATGTGGGTGTTGGGACCACATTTATTAGTAACTGGGCCGACAGTGCACTTCCGCAAGACAAAAAAACCTCAGGACAATTGCACTTAGGTCCCTGAAGTCTTAAATTTCATATTGGTCTATAAATTTTAAATTATTATATTTAGGTCAAAATTAACAAACACTATTAAATTTGTGATGAAAAATGCATTTTCACTCTTACAAAGTTACTAACAATATTTTATATGTTTATTTGGTAAATCATAGTGCTATGTTACTTTGAAGTAAGGCCAGAATCGATGATCTTTTTGGATCTTCCTAATAGGCAGATTATTCTCATTAGAAAGTCAATAAATTATGGGGTGATGGCTACTATAACTGTAAACGTAGAATTGAAATACCCACTAATTATTTTGAGAGAATGCTAAGAGTTTTCAGCATACTCCTGACTACCAATAATGAACGTAATAATTTACAAAAATATAGCAGTTTGCTTTATCACAGGTACACGACATTAATCCCTTCAACTATATATTCACCAAAATTTTTCATAATGCCAAGAATGCATCCGTGTGCATTCACACTTTAACTCTTTAGGTAATTCTATAGAATTTTAATCTCAAGGACTTATATGTAAAATTTCAAATATCATGAATCAATTCTAAAAATTTTTAAAACCTCATAAACTTACAAGAAATTTACCTTAATTCATTACAAATTTAAGATAACATCATATATTATGGCCTATTTATAACAAGGTCCTTGAGGCTGGCCTAATATTTCATAGAGATTCATTGAGACAGTTTTTCTTAATAGTCAATATTTACAAATTCAATAACCTAATTATCCTCTAAGATATTAATGCATTATTTTTTTTTTCATTTTATTTTCTCTCGTTCTCAAAAAATGCTCTTAACACAATCAATGCAACACTAAAGGGGAATCTATCCCTTAGCTTTGTTATATCGAGAGTTATCACTATTTATTTTTAATATTTTAAAACTTGTCAATGTTTTCTCATTTTATAATCATTTATATATTTTTTTATTTTACAACGACTAGCTGGACTTTATCGTATTAACTTCGTAAACTGCGAAGTGAAAGTAAAGAATAATGAAGAACAAAATAAATGATATTTTAAATATTTAATATCTGATAAATTGAAATAAAATAAAAGTCTAATCTCAAAAATTTAGACGTAATATACACACACGTATAATAAAATTTCTATTCATATAAATAATTCTTTTCAATTACTATTTCATAAACATATTAAATATGAACTTTTTTTTAGATCAATACAACACATCTAAAATAAATATGTATAAATTTGGAGAATATATATTTGTAAATAAAGTAATTTTGAGGTAACGGCTTGAAAAAAAAATAATGAAAATTTTCCATTCCATAATCAAAACGAAAAATTTTATTGATTAAAAAAAAATTAAAAGGCAGTCAAAGTTCAACACTGCTTAAACGGAGGTGGTCAACGGCCGGGCGAACCTAGAGGAAAAGGTATAGTATAAGGGGGAATCGTCGCCGTCGCCGCCGTCGGCTGCAGTACCTCTGCCGTCGAAGTTCTGGGAGTAGCTCAGAGGGTCGTACTGCCAGCGGGTGGCTCCTCCTCCGTCCTGCCGGCCGCCGGAGGCAGCCGCGCTCAGCATCCTGCTCTGCTTCTTAAGCTTCCTCACCAACCGCCGCCCAATGCCGGCGCAGCCCGAGAAGGACTGCCTGCCGGCAGCGTCGATAGAAGCCCTGCCATCGCCGGCAGAGTAGATGGCGTTAGCGGCACCATGTTTTTGACTGCGGAATAAGGCGAGCAGCGCCATTGCAATGTCTTTCATCCTGTAATCCTCGCTTGTATATATATATATATATAATAATAATCATAATAATCATAAAATAAAATATAAAATTCATTAATTTATATATATATATAAATAATTTGAACCTATTTTAAAAAAATAAAAAAATTGAGATCAAAATACAATTTTAGATAAGTCAATTTTTTTTTAAAAATAAAAAATAAAGTTCATTAATTCAGTGTTATGATAACTTAAAAAAAATTAAAATTAAATATAAATAATTTGAACCTATTTATAAAGAGGTGAAAAAATTGAGACCAAAATACAATTTCAGATAAGATAAAGAAATTTTCTCGAACTCATACTTTGATATATAGTAATAGATATAATAGTCATTTAGGTAAGGCTAAAAACGAATCTATTTCGTACAAATTTCCCTTAATTAAACGCGAATTTTTAAAATTTGAGTTGAGTTTCATTCAAATTGATTGAAATTTATTCAATTTTGAGTAAACTTTTGAGTTAAATTAAGCCTAGGAATGGCAACAAGTGAAATTCTATCGAGCTTCTGTCAACTTTGATTGAGTTTGAGACAACTCGAAATCGACTCAG
This sequence comes from Apostasia ramifera, assembly GCA_019297695.1. NCBI lineage: Eukaryota > Viridiplantae > Streptophyta > Magnoliopsida > Asparagales > Orchidaceae > Apostasia > Apostasia ramifera. Next base: position 43,694 of record JAEMOT010001641.1, on the reverse strand, counting down.
AATACAAAGAGCTCGATTCAAAATCAGAATTTTCATTCGACTCAAAATTACTCATTTTGAGTTGACTCGAAATTATTTGACTGAGAGCCGATTTAAAATCTACTTCGAGTTGACTCAAAAATAATATTTATATTAAAAAAATAGTTTCTGAGAAATGAACTCACTACCTCTTTTTCGAGCATTTTAAACTCGATCAGCATACCGGCCATGGAACGACAAATTAACAATTATAATCAATATATTTTCAAGTCAACTAGAACATAATTTCGAACAAGTAACCTTTCACTCAAAATTCGACACAAGTAAAAAATATAGCTTAAAATTTGATTCGAAATCAATCGCATAAATTTTGATTTAATCAATTAAAAGTTGAGTCGATTTCGTTCAGCTTTCGATTAAAATTGCTAGCCCTCGCCGAGTCTAATATTTAATATTATTTTTAATTTAAATACTCATTTTATGTATATAATAAATATTAAATTTAATTTCTAATTAAATTTATATGCATTATTTATGTCCTTACATATTAACCTCTTCAATATGTTTCATATTTATATAACTAAAATATTTTAAATTTGAACCAAGAAAGCCAAAATACCTATCATTTTAACATAAATATCAAATTAATAATGAAATAAATTAATTTTATTTCGAATAAACTTACTTCAGTGACTAATTAATAATAGTATTAGTATAATATATTAATCTAAATATTTTAAATAAGATAATCTGAGATAGAACAGTCCTGCAGAAAGATTAAATTTAAATTAAATAAAATATGATCGAATTTCAAACAAAGCGAATATAGTGCTCAGCTCTAGGTTTAGTGAATCGAGTGGGAATCCATATGGGAATCGCGTTTATGTTGAGAGTACACAAGGTTACGTATATAATATGCGAATTTACGAAATACGCACGTAAAATAATAATAATAATAATAATAATAAATGTAAAACATATATGCAACATGAAATAAATAAATAAATAAATATATATATATATAATTTTGTTTTTCATTATTATGCGCAGGCAGGAGGAAGAAGCTAAAAGTTATATCGAGTTTGTGTTTGCGCTACCGTTTAGTCTCATATCTAAAATTTGCTAATTTTTTACTATTTTGCCTTCAATTTTTTACTCAGTCTCGACATTATTCTAAAAAATTTCGAAAAAATTATAAAAGTATTTTGATTTATATAAATATGACTAACAATCAAATTTAACTGTTACTATTTATTTATTTATTTTGATAAAATTATTACTATTTAATTAGATCATCCAAAAAAATGATATTTAAATTAAGAGACCAAATGACAGCGCAAACACAAACTTAGAATCAAAATTTAGTTTTTTCAAATTATGAAATTTATTTACAATGTCATTCTAATTTCAGGGCCTATGCAATTTACGCTTAAAAATTTTACAGCAGCACAAAATTTAATTTGAAAAATCTAAATAAAAAATTTTGAAAAATTGAGACCCACTTTTAAATGATGCTTATGCAATTTATCTGATATAAAACCTCAAAAATATTTATAAAAAATATTTATGTAAATTCTTGAAAAAAGGACTATGTAAACCAAATTATGGTGGGCCCAGTCACATGTGCACAACACATGGCATTGGAGATCTCACCTGCTGCACCGCACACAACATCAGAATAATATTTTGAAACATATTAAACAAATAAATAAAATATCAACTAATTTGATTTGAAAACGCAAAAAAATATTTTAAATTTTATTAAAAAAATTCTATTAAATTCAAATCTCCTACAAAGAAAAGATGGCAACAAAACAGTTGAGTCAATAATGAGAATAAAGTGAGAAAATAAAATTTTCATATGAAAAATGCAATTACCTAATAATTCTCTTAAAAAAAATATTATTGAGTGCCTATTAAAATTCTAAAGAGTATTTTAAATTATGATTATTTAAGCTTAAGGCTACAACTATTTTATTGGGCTTTTTACGTACAAGACATGAAATTTACACGAAATTACATATTTCACCATCAATTCATAAATATTACCACTATCACACTATATTCATTTAAATTTTACGCATTTCACATATTTCACATATTTCATATACTTTATAATATTATAAATAAATTAAAATACATAAATTCATAAATATTTAAATTATTATTTATATAAATTAATTTATTTATAATATTTAATTAATATATTAATAATATAATTAAGATCAAGGCCAATTTAGAAATGTGAAGTTCACCATAAAAAAATATGATGTGAAATACGTAAAATGCATAAAATTTAAATGAATATAATGTGATAGAAGTAATATTTACGAATTAATGATGAAATATGTAATTTTGTGTAAATTTCATGTGCTGTATGTAAAAACTCTTATTTTATTTTGATTTTGGCTCAATTCCCAAATATTAAATTGATCTGCAAATCATGAAAAATTTATTATATGTGGCAGATATATAGTCAAAAAGTAGTTTTTAAATAACCACCAAAAATGATATTTATGATTAATATTTATTTAATTATGAATCGTATCATAACTCTATAGAGTCGTCTTTTAAATGAGTCATTTGAGTGAAAACGATTCACTAAAATTTAACTTAAATGGTCGAATTTTGTGGATGTGTTTGTGCTATTGAGATTGAATAAAAAATTACAAAAGAATAATACAATTATTTAAAAAATATTAATTTTTCTCTCAATTGGTATTTCAATGTCTGACTGTTAATCATGCTTAAAATTTCTTGCCGATTAGACTATCGTTAGGTTATGACAAGTTAGTTTTATAGACTAAGTACTATACTATTCTTCATTATCATTTGATGATACTTATGTTTATTGAAAATTGGTATTGTCGTGTGTCCCATTGAGCTCTTAGATATTTAGGAAGACCATATTGTGCACTACGCATCTTATTTTGGATATACCTTTCAATATAATGTGATACGTAATACATTAATTGATATTTTTAAATGCTGTGTGCAGTGTCACCGTGAAGTTTCGCTTGCTTCTTTGGTATTTAAGTCACACTCTGTCTATCATGCTGATATTTTTATTTATGGTTGATGTCTTAAATCACGAGTATTTACTATTTGTTATTGCTGTTATTCCAGATGATCTTTCTTATGGAATGCTCCTAATCTCACTGCTGCTTGCAAAGTTAAAAAACATCTAGCAACTTATTAAACTCATAATATTAGCTTTTAACCACTTGCATTAGATAATTTTAGTTATTTGAATCTTGAAAGTATTTTATTTTTGATGCATGTACATCCTAGAAATAAAAATTAACTCATAAATGATCTAATAGCCTCTCTATTTATTTTTCGTTGTATTGACTTCACTATTTAAAAAAGTTATGCCACATGCCAAATAAATATTAACATTTATACTTACGAATAAAAAATTTATACTATGCTTTACTATATACACAAAACACAATATACAAATAACAACAAATTAAGCTTTTACTTCACTGGGTGGAATTAATTACATGAATTCTTTTTTTTTCATTGCACTCTATTAAATAACAAATCTTTATTTGACTTCAAATACATAAGATTATTTTTTATAGTTTATTATCATTTTTTTTAATCTTCATCTTCTTTTTTCACATGAGCAATATCCAATAATTCAATTTTTTCATTGCACTCTCATTAAACTTATCTTTAATTAAAGCCACTCCAACCTTTTCTTGAATATATTTGTTTCTTATTTTATCTTTTCGCATATATAAAACACAATATATAAAAAAACATAATTAGTAGTATGAAATCTCTACTAGAGATGCGGAAAAAAATGACCTCTTAAAGTTATATCATGAAATTAATTTTGGACATCTGTGTCCATGTTTCTTTTAGGGTTAAAAATTAACCTAGTTTGATTTTAATCGAGCATATCACATCATATATAAAATTTAATATTAAAAATTAACTTTATTCTACATCCTACACATATTACCAAAATAATAACTAACTTATATCACATCCCTTATATATCCTAATATAATAATTAATTTTATTTCATATCATTCACAATTTTTAATAAACAAATATTTCTATCTAAATTTAATTTTAACCTTGTTAAATTAAACCTGACAAACAAACATACCCAATCTTGGAAGCCAACATGAAGGAGATGAGCAGCCTAGAATTTCTCAGCATCATCAAGAAAGAATTCTACATACCATTCATCCGTATGCACTAATTTAAGCCTTTGAAACTCGGCTATAGCCTATTTTGCATTAAAACAAAAAATAATTACATCAAGTGTTGTCATCTAATAGGATATTACAGAACTCAATTAAGAGAAATAAACCCTCATCCCAACAGACATCCTCAAAAGAAGCAGAGGAACCTATATAATCAATCACTCTATTAGTGAATCTGTAAACATGAGTAATTTTATGTCTTTCAAAGAAAAACAAGACATTTACAAAATGATAAATAAGCATTGTACTGGTCTTGTTTATGATAGTAGGCATTTACAAAATGTACTAATTTAAACTTCAATAATCTAGATCTTTAATCTTCTCTCTCCATGCAGACAAAGAATGACACCTCTATACATCACGTCATGTTTTCATGTCCCTATATTTATCTGTTGATCGTTTATGCTTCTTATATTCTACTAAAACCCTGTGCAAAGTTGTGTCAAATTAAACTAGACTTAGGTATCTAGTATTTTGATTATTTAAGTCTTCATTCAATAAATTTCACATATTAATTTTTTAATATGAATTATCATTTGTGTAATTAACCATATAATTCAATATTATACTATTATATTTATCATGTTTTGATGTATTCAACTTTTATTGTTACGTCTTTATATTTTATCACGTTGCATCTCTATGTCCTCATGCATGTTTGTGCTTCTTAGGTATGATAGGAAGATGTATGAGAAGAGGGGAGGGAGAGAGGAGTGCTAAACCTCATGAACAAAATTGAGATATAAGGAGAGTACTCAAGTAAAATGTTTTAAAAATATAAAATATTCATAAAAGTTAGGTTAAATCTCATGAACCCTAATGTAATTTCTCTTTTTTTTTTTATCTAATAGATGTCTTTCAAAAAATTCTCATCATTTTTAATATTTTACATTTTTGTCATAGTGATGTCAAATGACTGTTCAAATGAGGAGATAATAAGAGGCATCAAAATGGGTGCATGCTATTTCTTTCATAAGCCATTAGAAATGGATGTCACTGCAAGCATTTGGAAACATGCCGTGATGAAGAAGTTTCAAGAGAAAGAGAATGATCATGATCAAACGTATAACACGATATACTTTAAAAAGAAGGATTACCTGACTTAACCAAATTTCACAGAAGTCCCAAATTTCATAAAATACTGCAAATCCCTTCTTTCCTGTAGGCATTTATAGAAGTTTAATTAATCAAAATGCATAAATGATTTTTTTTACTATGAGAAAAATATTTTATACAAATAAAATTACTTTTTTGGGTCTTGATAGTATTGTAGGGCCTCCTGAAATTTCTTCAAGAATGAACCAGTCTCCTGCAGACTAACATTTTCTGGCCCTCCCAGATATGCCTGAACAATGAACTCACGGCTTCTTTCCCTGTTTTTGGTTAAGGATAATTGGTAAAGAGAGAAGATACAGAGAAAAATTTAAAAAAAAAAAGAAATAAATAGAAATAAATCATAATTATCATATTGGCAGAAAATGAAGCTCTGCATGGTCTTAAAATTCTCACCTTCCTTCATATTCTGCAAGCCAAGAATAATACGCAGCACCAAAGTACATGGAGACAAATGGATTGTACAGATCTTCGACGGAATTAACTTCATAGGCTCTAAAACCGAGATCCCTTTGGGAGGCCATGAAACATTTCAATTTTCAGGCAAGTATAAAATCATTTCTGCTTTGTATGATTTTTTTTTTTTTTGCTTTGTGTGACAATGTTTTGGGTTCATATGGGAAATAAAATACCTATACAATACAAAAAAATACCCATACAAAGCATACAAATGCTAGTAAGAAGCAAGAAAGTTAATTAAAGCTGAAAATATAATATTTGTTGTGAAAAGAATACCCAAATAATAAAGTATTCATACGAAGGCAAATGAAATAGAGATGATTTTTAACTGTGTTTCTACTATGTTTCCATCTAGCGCACATGGTGGACACTGCGAAAGCATGTTGTGAACACAATCTTGCCTAACAAATAAATTCCACAATAATTCTCACAACAATAGAGCGGAAAATCAATCGAAATCTCAAGTTACGCATGAAAATCTGATGCAAATTATAGAAGTAAGAAAAAAAAGAAAAAAGAACACACTAATTTATGTGGAAACCGAAATAGGAGAAAAATCACAACTGCACCAGAGAAATTTCTGCTATTCTTTCAGGGATCTCAACATAGAATACAAAGGTATCGTAATCTCATATTTTCAAATTCTAGAATGGTTTAAATGCTTAGGTTCATATCGAGGTCGGATATACATAAGGTATTTATAGGAAAAACACAAAATAAACTTGAACTCGGTTCAAAATGAACTAGTTTTCACCACATCACCCTGTTCGTTCACCCCAAAGGGACAAGCCAATTTCTTCGGGGGTCCAATTCCAAGCACAACATATGTGGCATTCTGTACCTTGCCTAGGGGTGGCTTCAAGTCGAGTTCAAGCAAGTTATGCTAAACTTAAACTAAAGATTTTCGATTTTTGACTTGAAGTCGACTCAAAATCGAAAGAATTTTGAGTCAAGACGACTTAATTGGAAGCAACTCAACTTCAACTCATTTTCAATTTTCTTATATATATTTTAAATTTATAATTTTCTATTCTATAATATTACCTAAAAACATTTTTTCATTTATAAAGTTATCTTATTATATATAATAGTAAAACCTTTATTTTTTTTTTTAATTAACCAAGTCAAACTAAAATGTAGCATAAAGATAATTCAGACCCACAACTAGGAGAGATGTGCGTATGAATGCTATCCAATGAGCCTAGCTTATATTTCATGAATACCATACATAAAAATTTACAAAATTGAGTTTCAAGCTTTCTTTGAGTGAGCCACCTCATACTCAAAATTATTTTGAGCCACATTTTCGGCTAAAAACTAAACTAGTAATTAATTTAGTCGGTTTCGAATTGAATTATTTTTCGAGTGAGATTTGATTTTTGCATAAAATTGTTACCCCTAATCTTAAGTGATTGGTCTGTCCTAAGATCGGACGGGGCAGTCCTGCTGTAGTCACCTGTTCCCAGAAATATTCAAACTTTATACTGTCTTACACTTTATATCATTTTTTAGGCAACGAACACCCATGGGTGGGGCAATACAGCAAAAACCAGTTCAACGTGAACTGGTTTTGAGTTTGTTACAGGGTTTTTCTATAAATAACTTGTATACATTCAATCTTAATTTGATCTGATCATTGTGGGCTATTTTAGAATTTGAGAAAGTAAAATTGTGAATTTTTATATTCTCTCTAGTGAGCTTTAAAATATAGTGAAAATTTAGTGCGGCCATCGTTTTTCCCTGAATTTGGGATGATATGAGATTCCTCCTAGCTTTGTGTTGCCAAGCGAGATTCAATTCCCAACACATAGCATGAGTATTTGCTCCTAAAAAAATGATGTGCAGCCATCTGAACACAAAATTTTTTCCATAGTTTAAGCAAAGGTTAAATTGAGGGTTGTAGTTTCATAAAACTTCACCTGTACAGCCAGATGGCAGTAGGATAGTCAATTCCCATGAGTCCAGTACGTGAACGCAGCCCAGTAACAAACCGCATACTGCATATCTCAGCAAGAGCAGCCAACGCTTCCTGCAAACATAAAAATAACAAAGAAAAGTAAAAAAAATCAACCAATTTTAAAGATCTCAAAGCAGTTAAATTCTTTCAAATGAGTTACAAATTATGCAGATGAGACAGAGTGCCCTATACATATGCTTATGATTAATGTAAGGCAACGTAATAAACTGGCATAGAGTATATTTTTATGTGAGAAATCAGAAAATCTACGATGGCATACATAACATTGAAGTAATGTAAACAATACTAAAACTACAGTAGAAAAATAAGTCATACTGGTTTCAATCTTTCATTGAAATACCGTCTTACAATTATTTCAGTAATAACCTGCAAAAAATGAAGGGAACTGTAAACACAAGCCACATTAAGCTGATTAGTCTATTGTTAACCATCCAAGTAATGAATTCTACATTTACACATTCAACACACATATCATGCGTCAAGCTCATCACCTTGACCTCAAGTCGAGAAAGATAAGGTCTTTTATCAGAATCTTGTGAGAAGCGCACGCTTCCACGTTGCTCGCCAGATTTTGCCCATTCTTTCCAAACATCACAATTTTCCCACAATTCATCCATATCTTTCTCAGATACTTTTGAGTCCCAATAAGAATATACATCACCTAATTCAAAGATGAAAAGGAAATATGGTTATTAAAGTTTTCATTTTGTACAAACCCAAGACAAAAAATAATAATCTCGATGGGCAACAAAAATGATAGAAATGCCGCCACTGCAAGAATAGTATATGCCAGAGCCAATTTGTTAAATTGGACAGTGCACTCTTGCTAGCTTCTTTAGAAAAATTTAGCTCTTGGCCTAATCTAAAAACCAAAAATGGCAAAGCAGATAACGACACAATCAAAAAGCCAAGGTATCCTGCATACTCCGAGATGCATTGCATACTAAATATATGCTTATAGTATGACAAAAAATTAAGGTTACTTGAGGAAAAAGGACATATTATAAGTAAATCCTTTTTTGACTTCTCCAAATTTTACATAGAAATGTTTATACATTTTTTTTCTTTCTTTGTAAATAATGTTAGACAATACACGAGGGACGACCACCAAACTGCATAATAACTAGTAAAGGCCAGCAAAAGTATTGTAACTCATGTTACAAAGCATTAGCTCTCTAGTATGGATAAAAAAATAACTTTAAAAGATAGTGTTAAGATAGATGATGATAGTGATGTTAAAAAAGCTGACACCGTATGTCATCAAATACGACAATGAAATCATAAGCATGTGAGAAATATCAAATAATTGAATCTATTCCTTAATGCAGTGGCTATTCTTAAGGTGAATTGATTAGAAAGATAGGGACAAGCTCATAAATAACTATGAATAGACTCATCAGTGAAGATATAATCTCTAACGAAGGGAAAAAAATGTTATAGATGCTCATTAATATAGTGATTGTGTTTGTCATATAATTTGTAACAACTCAATGCTAACATACATGACTGCTAAACTAAGGGAATAACTGACAACCTGTTTTCACCTGTGCAGGGGTATCAATATTCAGAATGTCAGGGGCTAGTATATGACCTCCACATTCCACTTTTCTCCTATAAAGATACAAGATTAACATATTTATCCAGCAGATCACTATTAAATAATACTTTTGGAAAATAGAATTAGCTTTTTTTAAAATCAAATTTACCAACAAGCCACAAGATATTGAATTCATAAAAAAAAATCAATGAAAATAAATATTAATTGTATTATAAGTTAGAAACCCTATGTGTAATCATGGAACATTAATAGCAAATAGCCTAAACTATATTAAAAAAAACAAACAGCCTAAACAACCACGAGAATCTTAATCGAAACTTATTAGAATATCAACAATATAGTTCAAAGTTTCAAAATGGCGAAGAGTAGAATAACAAACATGCTTACAACTTTAAAATAAGCACATTTCTAAACCTTGATAACACAACTGATCAAGTAAAGTAACAAAGTTGCTGAAACCTTCTTGGTGGCAAGCAGCGTTTGACAGAAAAATATCGTTCAAAGTAAATAGCTGTTGACTTGTGGGTAGCCTTTTTTATGCCCCCTTTATATGCTCTTACAACATACTCTTCACTTCTCTGTCTGCAGTCAAAATTTACCGTAATACTTCCCAAGTCAAACTGATTGGAAAATTGTAATAAGCATCAACGATACTCATAGAATTACTGATGATGAATATGCTAATTATTAAAAGAATATGATGTATTATCATTAGTTAAAAGTATCTGTAAACTTACTTTCCATCGTGACTAGAAAGCCATTTTATATATGCTGCGCCAAAGTACACATTCACAAAAGGTTTGTGTAGTAGAGATGGATTCCCTTCTATGTCATAATTTCGATATCCCAGTTCCCTAAAATATTCCAATAACTTAACATGAATGAGAGCTTAAGGTCAATGTTTCTAATGATGCATGAGATTCTAAAGATTTGACAATTCAGTAATTAAAACCTCGCAAGCCATTCTGCTATCGATGGTGCTATCTGCATGATACCAATCTTAGTTTCTTGGGTCTTTTTGTCGTAATGCTCTGCGAAAAGCTGCCTGTCACTTAAAAGTTCAGCAATAGCACAAAGCATGTCCTACAAATATGTAAAGAATGTCAACTAGCAATCACACTTGGATGGCAAAAATAATAATACAAAAGCAGAAAATCTGAAAATCTAAATTCATAAAAATTATGAAGATCAAACAAACTAAAGTTACCGGGTCTAGCTGTGATTTAAAATGTCGGTCAACAATTATTCTGGCCAGAGTCTGTAAAAAAGGCACAAAACAAAACAAAAAAACAAGAGAATGTCAAACATGAATATTTTGAAAGGTTTCTAAAATTATTACGTTGGCTAGGGAACTCATGAAAAGGCATTTGTAAACTTCTATTTTTTAGGTCCCATTTGTTTGGCAGTTGAAAATTAACCTAATTTAATTTTAATCAGACATATCACATCACACATAAAATTTAATATTAAAAATTAACTTTATTTCACATCCTACACATATTACTAAAATAATAAATAACTTATATCACATCCCTCATATATCTTAATATAATAACTAACTTTATATCACATCTCTCATAACATTCAATAAAAAAATATCTCTACCCAAGTTTAATTTTAACTTTGTTAAATTTAACCTTACAAACAAACAGTTATTGGGAAATAATTGTGAAATGACTGAAGAGTGTCCAATGCAAAAGAAATGCCACCAATTTTCATTTAACAAAACATGAATATTTTTTTGGCTAGGCCGTTAGCATGGTAATACATGAAATTTTCAGAAAAGCACAGCCAGAATTCCAACATATGTAGCATAGTTTGACACGATTCACTTTCGGGTTTAGGGCCATGAGATATTTTACTTTATGACTTGATTACAGCAAAAGAAAGCCTGGGCATAACATTAGTATGAGGTCTTAGATGCTGAGGAATGTTTGCAAAGTCATTTTTTGGAAATTATATGCTACAACATTGCTAACAGCAAAGTAATTATCCTCACTTATAATTGCAACTTTTAAATCCAACTAGATATTGGAAAAAGTGTAATAACGCTAAACTACAAACCTACTCGAAACAATACTACTAGATAGAAAGAATTTACTTGTTTTCCAATGACGTACAAGAGGCCAACCACTAAACCAGTGAAAACTTATAATGAAGTGTTTCTAGACTAGTTAATTGCCAAATGAATAATAACCCTTTTCCAAGTAAGTTGTTACGAAACTATGGATCACGCTCTACACTTCCACCCATTTTTTATGACTGATGTATCCTACAAAGCACATCTCAAGATCTTTGCTAAGGAAAACTTAAAGAAGAAAAGCAACAATACAGTCCGTTCTCTTGTTTGCATATCCAATATCTCATATCCCCGATGCTTAACATAATATGACTGAGATAAAAGCAAAGATGAATCTTTCCAGAGCTAGTGGTGACTTAAAAGATCAAAATTATGAACAGGCTAAAAAGGAAGGTTTCACTCGAGACGGGATGTGACCAAATATCTCATGACACTAGCTGATAATAGCTATATGCTACTTGTATGAAAGTTAGCACCATCCCATCAAGAGTATGCTTTGTTGTTCATATGTCGAGCTCTCATACACAAGAGCCCCAAAACACCCACGACCCATCTTAAAAACATCCAACTAATATTTAATATTTATTTTATATCCTATACAAATTCTAATATTAAAAATTAATTTTATTTCATATTCTTTACAGCCTTCAATATTAAAATCACTTTTATTTCACATCCTACATATACTTCAATAAAAAATACTTTATTTCACATCCAACACAAATCTCAATATTAAAATAACTTTATTCCCAATTCAACCACAAAATTCAAATCCTATTTTTTTCTCATTTCCCAATTCAACCCCAAAATTTACTCTTACCAAACAATCCCACATAAAGTTTTGAGTGTTATATTCAATTAAACCACATGCCTCGTAACTTGTGTCAGCTAGGCTTACATTGTGAAGGAGGACTCTTTTTGGCTTTGATTCCATCCCATGTAGAAACATAATACGTATGGTGGTTGGGTAAATCATTCCCTACTCCAGTTCAGCAAAACTTACTTGAAAATTCATTCGGCATTGACATCCTTTACAAAGTTGTTACTCAAGATTGAATTAGAGGCATCTCACAAATTAGGTAGGTGAAATTTAATGATAATGGAATGAAAGACTTATTGACTGAGCCACTTACCCTCATTTCTGTTCGAGTGAGATAGGATCGCCCATCAGGATCACGTGATAAATGAACCTTCTGTCCTAACTTTTCTCCAGCATCAGTCCACTCTTTACTTACCTCAACATCATTCCACATCAATTGCATATCATAGCTATCCACACAATCATCCCAATATTTGTAGTTTATAGACATCTTCAATTTTGCAGCACTTGTGATAATCTGACAAAGTTGCATTAAAGGTGCATTAACTTTTAGCAGAATTACAATAAAATCCATAACATCTACTAATGTCAAAGTTAGGCATACAGTCATGATTAGTTCAACATGTGAACATATGTTATTGTGTTAAGACAGGCATAGATGTGCAACTTGTGCACTTTGTTATTCAGTTAGTACCACAAAATTAAAACTAATATGGCGCAAAGTAAAAATGTCAATAAAAATTACGTTAAATGATGAAAGATTAACAAAATTGATAAAAAAGTCTTATGGAGTTCAGCTATAAAGTTAGCCTACTTCACGTGAAGTAATATCATAATTTGTTTTATATCTCCCTCCCTCCCTCCCTCTTAAATCCATACCAATCCCTCAAAAATAAAAATTCTCTTTTTTATGGCTTTGTTTTATATGGAAAATAAACTAAACCAAATATTGGGTTGATATCTATCCATAATACAAGTCGTAGTCAATCCCAACAAACTCTCCTTCTTTATCTCCATAACTTAAAATTTATATCTCAAATTCAAGATAATATCAACAAAAATAATGGAAGGTGACACATCTACTGGCACCTAAAGCAAAATCATTCAACACATTTTTATGAGAAAAATCATTCAACACATAAAACAGAAGTAATATCATAATTTGGTTTACTTGACTGGTTAGTGAAAGCCTGATCCCTTCCGACTTTAATAATCATCAGGAGAGAGAGTGCCAGCATGTTCTAGTTGGTCGACTATTTGGTTGTCGCCTACCTTTTCACATCATATTGGTTGAAGCTCACAAAAAATGGGGATTTTCGGAAGGTTTGATGGCTTGATCTTGGTAAGGGATGCTTTCTTATTGATTTTGCAAGGGAGGAGGATCGTAACTCGGTTTCGTTGGGAGGCCAATGGTTGATTGCTAGCCAGGCCATTGGATTTAATGTGTGCTCATCTTGTTTCAGGCTATCACCTGATGCCATCACAAACATCCCCTTATTGGTTTCCTAAGTTTGCCACTAGAATGTTGGGATCCAATCACCTTGGCTACTTTTGTAACAAAAGCTAGAGTCCTACATTTTTATTTTTTTTTGAAACACACCATACAGGGAGAGGAGTTTGTATGCAAGGGGTGTGTATCAAAGTGGATTGAGGGAACTGCTTCATCCGAGTACTTGAATATAGGGATTAATAGGATGATTTTATTAGCAATCTAAGTACCATCACGTACCTGTGCTTTGAGTGTGTGTCGTTAGGACACCGGACCACCCACTGTGCAATGAGAAGAAGAGGGCAAGGCCATCAGCAACCAATGGAGTGCAACAAATAAGCAGTGCAGCCCACGGGTGATGCACCACATAACTATAATGCAGTTAGAAATATGGTCAGTCACAGGCTACAGCCAACACAATGATGCATAAGATAAAGCAACAACTAGAGAAGTTGGTCCATGTACCCTAGTAACCAACCAATAGAGAAACCAAGGACGCAGAAAAGCAAAACTGTTTAGAACTGGATCATTGTAATAGAAAAATTAGCAGCCCAGACAAGCACAGAGAAACGTGACAAGCAGCAAATCACTAATGCATCTAATGCCTATATGGTTTTCAAAACAACCAACATTCAGTCCAAGCAGCATCCCAAAAACTTGAACAGAGACCCACTAGCAACGATGCTAGGGAAGGAGGCCGAATAGAAGCAGCAAGACAATGAAGAAGTTGATAACAGCAGGGAAACTGGACCATCCGGTTTGGCCATACCGGATGCCCAAACTATCTGGACCATCTAATCCCCAAAACTCGACAGTCTAATCCCTGCTACCCTGCAACTATTTGTTTTAGCTTTGAACCAGCAGGCCAAGACAATAAGTATCCAACTGAAGGACATCAATCTACGTTTGAGCATTAGGCCACAACCAAGTCACCAAACCCACAGCCATCCATGAAAATGAAAACGGGAAACTTAGAGTAGTCGTACCTGCTGAAACTGAGTAAAATGTAACCAAATGGAAGAGGGGCAAGATAGCGCCGCAAGAAAGAACAAAAAGAAGGATAAAAGTGTTGGTATATGGCCTATCCTCCAGCCAATCAAATGGAAAAGGAAGAGCACCAAGTCTTTGGCACTTCACAACCTAGAAGTCGACAAGAAGCCCTTGATTGTCAAATAGAAAGGGCATAAAGAAGCTAAGGGAACAACTCTTCAACAAGACTAGCACCCTATTTTGGACAGCAGGGGAGCAAATAAAAAGAGCTCCTGTAATTATCTAGTGAATATGACTAAGAAACATAATCCTTGTATAATATTTCTGATGAGATGTGACGTTTAGATGTTAATAGAACATAATCCTTGCATGATATTTTTGCTTGAGATGCAGTGATCAGATGTTAATAGAAGGTTTGTTGATAAATTAGTCGAAGATTGAGTTTTGCAACTATTTTCTTGCAACGTAACTCAGGTGGCATTATTTTTGTTTGGGGTGACAGCAGAGTGTCCATAAATGTTATGCTGTAGCACAAGCAAGTATTCCTGGTTAAGGCTACTTCATTTAAAGGTGATAAATGTAATATCTTGCTTCATTTAGTTGGACTATATTTTGAGAATTATTTAAGTTTTTCGAAGCTAGAAAAAAATTTATTTTAATGTTATAATGTAAAATAAAATTATTTTATCATTGAAGATTGTATGAACTTGAAATAAGGTTGATTTTTTTAATTGAAATATATCAAAAATGTGAAATAAAATTAATTTTTTAGGTTGAGATTTATGTTGGATATGAAATAAAATTGATTTTTTATATTTAAGTTTGTGAATGATGCAAAATAAATATAGAATATTGATAGAAGTGAGGAGTTTGAGAGTTCTTTTTGGCCTTTATCAAATGAGATTATTAAAAGAGACCTATGGACAACCCTTGGTCCACTATATGTCTGTGATAATTAAAGAATATTTCAATTGCATCCTGGGCCAGCACGATAAGAAGGGGATGTAGGCATTTCAAATCCACTACAGAGGATAAAAATTTCTTGATTTTAAACAATCTATGGATTCATAAAACATCAACTTTATGGGATCATCTTATACCTAGTGCAGTAAGAGATAGAAATAATAGAATACTTGTTAGATTTGATAAAGTTTTTAACAACATGGTAGTTATGTAGATGCTTGGTTAATTTGTCACACATTTGCCTCACATAGCTTCTGACCATGGTTCTTTACTGCTTCATTGTATCTCTACTATCTTCAAACCGCAAGAGTAGATCAAGTAGGAGGACGCATGGCTATCTTATGACCAATGAGGAGGCTTACACAATTGTCAAGCCACTTAGAGGCATCCAATCAAAGGATGCCCGCCTCTTGTTCTCAACAAGAAGTGTGCTCAAATGCTTCATTAGAGTAAGAAGAGCGTAGAAGATCTTCTAATATAGTCTAAGGAGATAAAGCAATCCATTCTTCTTTTGCAAAGTAAGGAAACCACATTGGTGGGGTTAATTGGATGTCAAACGGTGATCAAAGCATCACCTACTTCCATCAAGTTGAAATAGGAAGAGAGTGGAAGAATTCGAATAGAGAATTTGTGGATGCTTCAAGGAACAAGACTACAAAGGAGGAGGCAATTTTCTCTACGGTAATGGAGTTCTCTATATGAAAGTGGGGTATGACGAGGATGCTAGAAGCCAGGTAACCATTGACTTGCAGCCTAGTGCCATCTTCCCCTCATTGGTATCAACATAGTTGACTAAGAAGGTTACCAAAGATGAGAACATGAACGCACTATTCTCTTTAGCCAAAAATAAACCGCCAATAATAGTATCTCTGAGCCATTTTTGAAATGATATTGGAGCAGTTCAATATACCCTTGACATTGAAATTATGTGGCGCAAAATAACTAGGAATAATGTATAAAAATTTAAATCAGCGGAATTTAAATGTCGAACTATCAAATTAAGCACAAAATATTATAGAAAATATTTATTAAATGATAGCTAGATTTTAAATTCAGCAAATAAAATTATTTTAAATATTTAAATTAAATTAGATCGTTTGACAAATAAGAATTTATCAATTATATTAGAGCATAATAATTAAATTTAAGATATCATATCCGAGATACAGAAATAATTAGGTTTCTCACAAAATAATCTAATAATAATTAAGATCTCTTAATCTAGAGCTAAATTAAATAATCAGAATTACGCAATATAAATCCAATTGAGTCAAAAATCAATAATTAAATGAATTCAAAGAGATTTATATCTTAGTTGGAGAAATTACAATTCTCACATACAATTTTCCCAAGAATACATGAACTTACGTACAATTTCTCATTTGGATATTGGCGTGGGCACCGAAAGTTGTTGCCTAGAGCGAGCTAATCCAACAAGCAAGCAAATGCAGGCATAACAGACTCACATGCGTTAGGTTCTCACCAATTCACGGTACTGTCGATACTATTGAACCACACCATTGCAATTTCTAAGTGGGGTGGACGGAATTGTAGATGTTTAGGGTTTAAGGTTTAAGGCTTATGATTTAAGAATTCTTACCCAAAACTAGCCTCCATCCTTTCTTTTACTAGAATATTGATCGCTTAACTCAAATTTAAGTTAGCACTCATAACATCATATTTCATTTCATTATAAACTCTAATTCTATTATAATGCTAGACGCCCTTTTACATGAAGATCCCATAATAAATTTTAGAATACAATAATAATTGTTAAAAATAAAATATCAAATAAATCTAGAATAAATATGAAACTAATTTTATTAAAATAAAATAAAATTAACTTCAAATATGGTATAATCTCCAATTCTCCTTTCACAACTCAAATCTCCTATCAGTCAATATCGCCAAAATATGAAATCATCAATGAAATCCATGATGACCTTCCAACAATCAAGGTAGAGTAATTTCATCTGCTTGCCAAATATAGACCTAATGTTGATTTGTGCCCCCACCTTTATGCCTCAGATGTGGAAGGACTTATTATTTGCATTAGTATCTAAAGTGAGCAATGCAAATAGCCTAAGCAATTTAAGCACATCAGCATATGAAACACAATCTATAAAGTTATTACTAAAGCATTAGCACATTGACTTAAGGGCCATATTGCTAGCCTAGTTTTTCTTGAGCAAGGAGCATTTATACTAGGCCATTTTATTGTGGATAATTGCATTTTTGGTAAAAGAGGTGATGCATAGAGAATACACTACATAGTACATACTACTCAATCTAGGGAAGGCTACATAAAGATTAAAGCTGACATGGAACAAGCCTATAATAGTCAGCTAGAACTTCGTGGATAGCATGCTAATTTGGCTGATTTTCCCATGTAGTGGCACAGATGGTTCAACATATGTTTGAGGACCGAAATATGCTCTAAAGCCTCTAATGATAAATGGGAATAAGCCATGGATTGCGGCCAAACAAGGATTAAGATAAGGCTATCCACTGTCACCTTATCTATTTATCCTTTGTTCTGAACTGCTATCAACATTGATGCATAGAGGTACAGAGGGAAAACAGTAGACAAATAGGTACAATGGTGTTCAAATCGCTCCAAATGGACTGGCACATTCACACCTTCTATTTACTTTCTTTCTTTGTTGAGGTGACTCTAGTAGCTGCAGTTACCAACTAATGTTAAGGATATCTTGAATACTTACTATGTAACCTCAGGGCATAAGGTAAATTATGAGAAGTGCTCCATATACTTACTATGTAACCTCAGGGCATAAGGTAAACTATGAGAAGTGCTCCATCCTCTTTGGTTGTACCACTATTCGAAGTAAGAAAGCCATTATCACAAGGAGGTACAAAATGCAGGAGAGGCAGAAGTGGCAATAATTAAGTATTCCTCTAACTAAGCAGAAGCCTCAGAAAGAAGGCTTCATAGCTATAATTGCAACAATCCAAAACAAAATTAGTTCATGGGGAGTCAGAAGTCTATCATTGGAAGGAAGGGTCACTTTGATTAATAGCGTGTTAACTTTTGTGTCGGTCTATACTCTACTCATGCTTACGTACCCCAGAATATCCTTAATACAGTTGAGAAGCTCATTAGAACATTTTTGTAGAGTGATAATGTGGAACGGATGGGTAATGTATTACATTTCCTAGGAGGAGGATTGTAGAGCAAAGTGCAAAGATCTTTGGCATCCACAATCTCAAAAAGTGATGGCAGTTTCTTGTAAACAAATATGCAACTAGGCTCGTTGATGACACAGATTGTATTTCAAGAGATAGTTTGAAGCAAGGAAAGGGAATTCTTGTACATGGAAACATATTTGTATGGGAAGTGGAAGTAAAAAAAGACCATAAGATGAGGCTCATTAGTGAAGGGAATAACGACATCATTCTTGGAGAATTCTTGGTTAGCTACAACTCCACAGAGCAGATGGCCCACATTCTTGAACATGTGTTTTGAGAAACTCTCTTCCACTATTGTTGATGTATTACTTGGTGAAGACTTGAAATAAAGAGTTTCATCTGTTAGGACTCATAATTTTACTAAGGCTACAGGCTAGTTTAGGTCGATACTCATTGCCAAGCTCTACTCCAAATAGTTGCCGCATGGGGTTGGATCATCAATTGGTGCACAGTGCTGAAAGATTCCTACACTGTCTAGAATCCAAGCTTTCTTATAGAGAGTGTGCAAGGATGCAATCCTAACTATGACTTGCTTGCATAGAAGAGGGATGGTGGCTTCTATTCTTTGTTCGTTGGGCTATGGTGAAGAAGAAAGCCTACATCATGTAGGCAATGATTGTTGGATATACAATGAAGTGCGAAGTATACCTTAAAGGAGATATGCTTTATTTCTGCTAACTTCTTTTTGTAGGTCAAATTGGACATAATGGCAAAGGTGGCAAACCATAATAAAAGAGATTAGTGACTTCACTTAGAAGTTGCAATTGTTTATTACTACTGATGAGTTTGGAAGTCAAGACTCCAAGGTGCATGACAGTTTAGTCCCTTCAGTAGAAGTCACTGTCAATTCTGTTCTAAGCATTGGTTGACAATGCAAACCATTTTTGGGAGCCATTGGGATCAATTTGCCTTTATGGGACCATGTATTTACTCTGAAGACATGTGGACTCCCCCACCTCTAGGATGGCTTAAGGTCAACTTCAATGGATCAATATAAGGTAATAGCATTGTTGGAGTAGGCTACATCATTAGGGTGCACATGGGACTGCTCATCAAAGGGGAGGTGTGCTACTTTTCATTGAGGTTGTTCTAGCTACAGAAAAATGGGAAAACATTAGAAGTTTGTTTGCAGGTAGTGACTGACTGATATAGCACCACAACCAATGGGCATCTAGCTTGAAAGAGATTCTTTGAAGGTTCTACAAATCATTCTGCATGGGCCGAATCAACACTATAGTAGCTATAGGATCGAGAATTGTAGAGACAAAAGATTAGTGGAGGCAGCATCATATCATAGCCCAGTGCTTGAAAGAGAATGTTAGGTCGAATTTGGAGCAAACTGTAGCACAAATCAAGGAACAAGTCTTATACAAAGATGGAATGGATGGAAACAAGACAAGGTGGAAACTGGAATAAGTAGGCAAACTGGACCATCCAGTTTAGTTGGATCATACGCTTGAAATTATTGACTGTCTAGACCTAACACCGGATCTTCCTGTGCCTCCTGTTCCTACACTTCATTGCAATAGGAAGCAAACAAAAGACATTATATTAGAGCATATTTTGGATATATTAATGCCATCCCATTTTTGAAAATTATTTCATATACAAAGAAATTTAAATAGTGTGGCCAATATTTGGCACATGTTACCACACTAGAAGATTTTTATTAAGAAAATGGTATGTTCCTTCCCATATATTTTGCAACATCCTCCAAGATGATGTAACTTAATATATAGTTTGTACTTATTTTTAGAGTAATGCTATTGGCCTAAGCCAACCTTAAAAATAATAAAATACAAAATCCTAAGTCAACATGTATCAACACAATTATTTCAATTCAATCATTTTCATCAAATTCAAAGCCTAAGTGGATGAAGAGAGGAACTGTAAAACAAAGGCGATGGCCATTCTACATTGATTTCTTTTCCTCATATATCAAAAGACACGGGTGCTCCTACAAGCAATGCTAGCATGAGAAACACTTACCAATCACCAACTGCTAAAGCAAGCAAACTAGACTTCCATCTGATTTGAAATTAATGACACATTTTGCATGAAATACAAGCCCATAAAGATGAGATTTGTCAATGATAAAATTTCTTTAAAATGTAAAAAATAAAATTTAAATATGGCACATGACATACATGCTTAAACTTTTACGTCAATTGGTCACCAAAGATTTATCATATCATAGTACAAAAGCCAAAGGCCTTAAATTTGAAACCTAGCATACCCCAATTTTTATAGCATGAGCTAAGAAAAAAAATCTAAGTTGCATTGAATTTACGTTAAAAATGAAATGAGCTCGTGCAAGAGGGGTGTAATGTACAAACTTACATTTGAGACAACATACAAGTTTAAATTAAAGAAGGCGCTTAGTTCTTATTGTGATATTATATAATATTATTTGGAGAAATTGCATATTTAGTTTGATGACATGTTTAAATAACATTGCAAAAAATTACGAGATCGCTCTAAAATGGTGTTTAGAAGTCATCCAAAGATGTCACCCTACTTTTAAAAAATAAAATAAAATGTCACCTTAATTATAATGGAGAGGTATAAGATTGGGTCAATTATTCAATATTTTTTAGGGGGCGTTCGGTTTGTTGTTATCTCGATACTATGTTATGTTATCTAAATGACATTTATATGTCATCTTTGAGTGACAATTTAATTATTTTTTGCAAAGTTATCTAAACATAGCATCCAACCAAACAAAAAAAAATTATAGATAGCATAATAAATGCCCCCTCAATATAATGACAATAAACTAAACAAATAATAATTAAGAGATAACACAGATATCCAAATAACAATGACATTTAGATAATATTAAGGAAGAGTTTGGTTCGTTGTTATCTTGGTATTATGTTATGTAATCTATATGTAATCTAGATATCATGTTTTGATTAATAATTTTATAATCTAATAGAAGATTATTTATAGATGTCATTAAATCAAACAATTACTTTCTCTAGATAACATAACATAACATCAAAATAATATTAAACCAAACGCCCCCTAAAATTGATCCAAACACCTCCTAAATGAAATGATCATCTGCTTGAGGGATGTAACATATAAACTTACATTTGAGACATAACCTATAAGATCGAACTTTTAGGTCAAGTGGTTACTGAAGATTTAACAAAATAAAATCAATGACAGCTGTCCCAATGGATGGTTAGAATTTAATTTTTAAGAAAAACAGGTGGTTCAGTTGAATCAATCCTGAATCAGCATTGGTTTGAAAAGGAGCTGATTGAATAAGGCATTCCTAAAGGCAGGAATTTATGCAGCCTGACAGATACATATAAACATTAACATGTACATAATTCAACTACAACCCATGGGGTCCATCCAGATAACAAGAAAGTTGGGAACTAAGTTCGGAACTACATCCGCAAGTGAGGAATTACCATAGAGCAAAGCCAACACGCTGTAGATCTATAATTTTCATTCAAACATCAGTTCTCGTGACTGTAACAAGAGCGGATGTTTCTTCAAAGAAAACTAATAAAACATTTCACCGCAATATAGAGTAAAACACATTTCTCTAACTAGATCTAAATCTTCTTGCACGGGATCTTCATTACCAACAAAAGAATCATCATCTATAACATCCAAGCTAGAAACCACCAGACTCTAGCTGCAGCTCATCATGCAACGCAGCAACCAATGAAAACCGATCGGAATGCTCTGATTCAGAGAAGAATGCGGCATTGATGGAAATGGAGAAGAAAGAAACAAAAAAATGATCCCGCTAAAACCTTTTTGTC
This sequence comes from Apostasia ramifera, assembly GCA_019297695.1. NCBI lineage: Eukaryota > Viridiplantae > Streptophyta > Magnoliopsida > Asparagales > Orchidaceae > Apostasia > Apostasia ramifera. The sequence continues at coordinate 21,050 of JAEMOT010001641.1, read as the reverse complement.
ATATTAAAACAAAAATGAAAACGCTTACCAGTTAGAACCGCGACGGATATGCGAAAGAACAGGAAGGAAATGGGATACATGCGTAGGAGGAAATCGAGAAATGGGCGACGAAGAGATCGCCGGAAAGGAGAAAGTAGCTGGCCTCGAAGATGAGACGTCCATCCCTTGGACGCGTGGTGAGACGTGGATGGGCTACAAAGCTGTACGGTGAGCCGTCATCATAGCTGTCAATCCGCGGCTTTTGCTTCGTTTCTCCGCAGTGACACGGAATATAACTCCCTCCGTCCGAACATCCATCGACCTTATCGCCGCCGGCGAAATCTCAGCCGAGCAGGCTGTTACCGATCGAATCTCGGATCATGAATTGAAAATTTTTATTCCTCGATTTAATCTCTCTCTAGAGAATAAAAAAAAAAAGAGTTATGCCTGTTGTTGATTTAAGTTTGATTTAAGCTAAAATTAATTTAATTTTTAATTAATTTCTTATCTTTTAATTAAAATTTTAAGTATAAATAAATTGACTTAAATAATATTATTTATTTTAATTTAATAATTAAAAATAAAAATAAAAAAATAATTTATAAATAATCTAATTCCAACAAAGATTATAAAAATAATTTTAATATACTTATGCACAAAATTATTGCAAAAACTAATATAATAAAAACAAATTTCATATATTTATGATCTGATTTCGAATATACTTATTTTAATTCTATGTTTGAATTGATAAATTCTTTGAGTTATAAAAATAATTTGTTAGTTATTTTTTTTTTACTCACCTCGAGTTTGTTTTTTAAACTTACACTTTTAAATTTTATGAAATAAATATCGTATTTTAAATTAAGATAATAGGCTGAGAAAATATTTAAATAATTAAATAAAAATAATTTAAATAACTTATAATTTTATTTTTTCATAAATTATTTAATATGTAAGTTATCTAGAAGAATTTATTTACATATTTATATTTAAATTCTAAAATTATTATATAATTCTAATAAATAATTAATTGACTGATTATAATTTAAAATTTTAATTTATTAAATTATTCAGTAAATTAATACTTAATTTATTGAATAATTTATTATACTAAAATTTTAAAGTATGATCGTTCAATTTATTAGTTAATTATTAGTGATGTATAGTAAAATTTTTAAATCAAATTTTTTTATTTTAAATGAAATATAATTTTAATTTTAATTATTTAATAAACAGTTTAAAAATAAGAACAATATTAAAAATTTATTAATAATAAAAAAATATATTAAGTCCTCACACTTTATGATGGTCTTGGCTCTGTCACTGCGAATGATACCCCTGGTTAGGTAAATTGCTTATAAGTCCTCACACTTTATGCTCTATTTCACTTCAATCCATTTTACATGTAAAATTGTAAATAGTCCGATTCTTCTGTTAATCCCACCTCCTCTCTCTCTCTCTCTCTCTCTCTCTCTCTCTCTCTCTGTCTCTGCCATGAGCCGCAACAGTTATAGCATCGTCTCCTCCGTCTTCAGAGCAAAATCTTCCCTGCTCCAAAACCCTAACCCAAAGATCAAGCTCCTGCCTTTTCTACTCTCGCGGTCATGGTCCCTCTCATCATCGCCTGACACTGATGCTAACCGTAGCCCCCGAACCCGCACGCCCCTCGAGAAGCAATTCGAGACATGGGTCTCCCGCCTCCGCCCGGGCTTCACCGCCACCGACGTCGATGCCGCCCTCCGCTCCCAATCCGATCCCGATCTCGCCCTCGACATCTTCCGCTGGACCGCCCTGCAGCCCGGCTACTGTCACTCCACTGCCGCATACCTCACGATGCTGCAGATCTCCCTTTCTTCCCGCCGCTTCTCTGCCGCAGAGTCCCTCGTCGGTGAGATCGTCTCCGGCGCCTGCCCCCCCGATCTCCCCCTCCTCAATCGCGCTATCCGCTTCTGCTGCTCTCGCCGCCACCTCTTCTCCCGCTCCTTCGACATCTACAAGCTCATGCGCAGCCACTCCTCCTGCCGCCCCAACCTAGAGACCTACTCCCTACTCCTCTCCGCCATACTCAAGCGCTTCGGCAAGCCGCCTATTTGCTACATCTACCTCCGCTCCGTTCGCTCCCTCGTCCGCCACATGAAAGCCGCCGGCGTCATCGCCGACGCCTTCACCCTAAACCTAATCATCAAAGCCTTCTCCATCTGCTTGGAGATGGATGAAGCAATGCGATTCTACCGCGAGATGCAGCTCTACGGCTGCGAGCCCAATGAATACACCTATGGGTATATCACCAAGGGGTTCTGCGAGAAGGGATTGGTGGAGAAGGGGTTTGGATTCTTCAAGGAGATGAGAGGCAAAGGCTTCGTGCCAAAGAGCACTGTGTACATGGCTCTCATCTGCAGCCTCGCCATGGAGGGGAGGTTGGATGAGGGAATTAAGGTGTTGTTCGATATGCTGGAGAACTCCATGGCGCCGGATATTTTGACTTACAGGACTGTTCTTGAAGAAATGTGCAGGGGAGGAAGAACAGAGGCGGCGTTTGAACTTTTGGAGGAGTTGGGGAGGAGGAAGGGGGCAATGAGTAGAAAAATGTATTCAGATTTGTTAGAAGGGTTACATTGGCTTCAGAATCCCCAAGATTAGATCTTTGATTTATATTTCTTCTGAATTGTGATAGTATCAGATCAATGGAGGGTTCAAGTGAGTCCAGTTTGAGCCTATGAGTCATTGCTGTGAAGAAACAGGCTTGCAGGTATTGTATGGTACATCTTCCTCATCAGTTTAGTATTTTTGATGAACACGGACTATCTTTCTAAGTACTCTTTGAGAAGAGAGTTCGGTTTGTTATGATGGACCATACGAAAGAGAAATTTATGAGATCTTGGTATGTTGTGATCCAAGACTCTCTCTTGATGCTTGTGGAGCTATCTGTTATAGCAAAAAGAAGACTTTTTAATCCCGGCATAACTCTGAAAAAGGAAAACAGGAACAGTTACACTCACGCAACTGTAAATACCTGATGTAGATCATAATGCTGAAGAGAAAATTTACAGAAATAAGGGGAAAAATGTATAACCGAGCATGAGAAATTTGAAGCCGTCATAATATTCAATCCGGGAGGAATTATGAGACGCTGCAGGTTCTCTGCTAAGGGAGATCTTTCAATGCAAAAAAGTTTTTATGATGATTACAGGCCACTTTTGGTATTTTTTTGAATTTTCAATAAAATGTTTTATTTTTCTTATCATATCTTAGCATGTTAGCTAATATAGTCTAGAAGAATCAGTTTCATATTTTTTCTTGATTTAGTCGAGTGGCTTATTATAGTCTTGTATCATCTATTTTCAGCAATAATCAATAAGATTCATTCTGAATTTATTCTCAATATGTTGTCTCTCTCTATCCCTACTCCGACCTGTGTGTTTCGGCATCCCGTGCTTGATCTCTCCCTTTCAGGATTTATCTTGTGTTTCATTCCACTGTATCAATACCTTTTAGTACAAAAGACTATTGACCTCTTTTGTTTCCTGAACTTTTTAATAGTCTGTCTCGAATCTCTAGTCTCTCTAAGAAATTTTCTTGATTACTAGTGAACTTTCTTCTTACTGCTGCTCTTTTTTCTTTTATTTTCTTAGAGATTTTTCATGTCAAAATACATGTGCATTGACTATTATCTTCATTCTCTTCTTTTTTTCTACTGTTGTTTGCCTCCATGAGACAATTTCTTCTAGGCTAAATCAGTACTTCAAACAGAAATACATTAAGCACCGACAAATCTGCAAAAACAGAGCCCAATATTAAAGAAAAATAGCTAATCTGAGGAAGAGGATGACCAACAAGTGGGGTTTCAGATTGCAGTAGGAAACCTCGACGTCCCCTTGATCAATAGGAAGCACACCAATGCTGACTTTAAGTATGTAATTGGCATAGTAACTAGCGGAATTGTTGTGTGTGGACTAAGAGTTTGTCTTTAGCTTGACATATTACACTTATTAACAGTGTACTCATATTCTTCCTAGTGCATTCTCTCTCGCAAACCTATATTCTTTGTATTGTAATGAAGGAAATGAAGAAGCTAATTAGGTGGTTCCTTTCGAATGGGGATATACACAAGAATTGAGTGTACAACCTCTCATGGGAAATTGTTATTAAGCCAAAGAATGTTGGAGGATTGAGACGTGCACCGATCAAGAGAGCAGAAATCTATCTTGGTTGCCAAACTTGCAGCTCAAATTTGTGAGGAAGTCTGTCGCGCTCTGGGTTATTTTTTCTTCTGAAAGTCGATAGGTTTGTTGTTTCCTTGAAATATATGGAGGCAGAACAGATATATTCTCCATTAGAAGAGACGACTCTTGGGGGTGCAAACTACTAAATTGGAAGATTGGCTCGGGCGCTGACTGCTCTTTTCTGGATGACCCTTGGATTGATCCACCTGAATTGATGCGAAGAATCTCTTGAGATTATCTCGATTAGATTGTCTCCAACTGTGGCTTTCTACTGAGGTTTGTTTGCTGGAAATTGAAAACTCAACCTCGCTTTGTCAAATATTTTTTGGAGGATTTGTCGTGTCATCGTGCCCGCCTTTGCTTGGGCTGAATAGTGCGATCTTGAGTCCACGGCGATGTCGAAGGGCCGAAAACTTGGAGCACATTTCGAGTGGCGGTCGTTCCTTCTTCGACGCCATTGTAATTTGTTGCACTGCGGTATCTCCTTCTTACAGCCAACTATGCTGCTGTGAATCAAGGGGCCGTTGCTAATGGTGGCCTGCACCGAATCTGCAATAGTTCTTCTGTTTGATGCATCTACAAATGCTACATTTGGTGAGGAGTTTGCTGATGTCCTTCTTAAAAGAGTGAATCCGAAATAAAGGGGGTTGCCGTTAGTGTTCATGCTGTAGCTAAAATCCATGGTCCATTGAGGAAGCATAGCACGAACAAGAACGGCTTGGAAGTAAGGGTGGGTGTTGATATGGATCGAAAATCAATTAAAAGTCGAATCAAGCTTGAGGTTGGCTCGAAAAAATAATTTAGTTTTTTTTCGAGCCGGCTCGAAAATGACTTAAAATCGACTCAAAGTCGATTGGGATCGACTTGAGTTAGTTCGAGGTCGAACACAATCAACTTCGAGCCGGCTTGAGGTCGAACTCAATCGACTTCAAGCATATTTCAAGTTGATTGAAATTTGATCTATCTAATTTTGAGTCGGTATTTGCTCAGCTCAAAATCGGATTAATAACAGCCCCTACTTGGAATCAGTTGGGAGTAGCGGCCAACAACCTAGAGGGTTTCATTTGTCTATGCAGAGTCAAAGTTTTAAAAGAGCCTAGTTGTAAGAAGAGAGTAAGGAATGGGAAGGTCAACGGAAAGCCCTATTGTTTGTGTTTGGCCTTATTTGATTCTATTTTTTTTTTTAATAAAAAAAATATTTTATTTTTTAAATTTAATAAGAAAAAAAGTTTTAGGGTAAATTTTACCCAGGTCTCTGAGTTTAAGGGTTATTATCACACAAGTTCACGTTTTTAAAATTATCGTCCAGGTCCCTAGGTTTTCAAAAAATATCATCTGGGTTCTTTTTTTANGGCGGTATCGTGTGGCCGTGCGAGGCCGCCGGAGGCGGCGCGGGGCGGCGCGGCTGCCGGATCTGATGGAGAGAGAGAGGGTAAGGGTATACTGGTAATTTTGTATATTTTTTATTAATAAAAAAATAAAAAAGACTCAGATGATAATTTTAAAAACGTAGACCTGTGTGATAATAACCCTTAAACTCACGGACCTGAGTGAAATTTGCTCAAAATTTTAATATTAGAAAGTGCGTAAGATGTGAAATAAAATTAATTTTAATATTTGTATTTGTGTTTGATGTGAGACAATTAATTTTTACAATTAAAAAAATATCTCAAGCTAAGTATGTTTGCACAAAAATTAGTAATATATAACTTAATCTTTTTGTTTATATGTATAAACCACTTGGAATCAAAATTAGATTCATCAAATTTGAGTTATTAAGTTTGATGATAACAAATTTAATTTGGTTACATCAAATTTGTTGAGCTAAGTATGATAGAAAGCTCAAGTTGAAGATGAGTACTTTGATACTTTCAAAGTTTTGATAAAATTAAATATCTTAAGCTCAAGTTTTCATCATTTCATATCACTAAAATATTAAAATACTAAATCATTTCGAAAAGATAGGGGTTGAAGAGGAGAGTGCGAGGCAAGAAAAATTGCGAGTTCGTGACTGTCGCGTGAGTAGAGGCTGCAGAACGGAGGCTGAGTTAGGGACCCAGAGTTTAGGAAAATTTTTTTTTTTAATTTTAAACTCAATCGGTCCAACCGTACCGGTTCATCGGTTGACCGGTTGAACCGCAGTTTAGACCGGTTCTGGCCGGTTTTAAGCGGATCCGATTATAAAATTAAATCGGACCGGTTGGCTGACCGGTTCGCGGTTCAACCGGTTGAACCGGCCGGTCCGGTTTTTAAAATCTTAGTTTAACCCACAATTCATATTTTACGAAAGATAAATTTAAAAATAAATTGATAGCGATGTGATCTAGAGAGTACGAGAAATAGTTCTTATAACGACAAGATCCAAAAGAACCGGTAGTAACCTATAATAAATAGATCCGACGAGAGTGGGGTACAGGTTTCTAACATGTTTTTAGGACGATAAAGGAATATGAGTTCTCAGTGGGCTTTTAATGTGACTCGCTAGGATAACATATATACGATAAAAATATTAGTTCTACATTAGATAGGGAGAAAGCCGTATTAAGGTAGCGTATTAAGGTACCTTCTAAAAGAGAATCGTGAGGTTTAGTTTGAGCTAAGCTAAGCCAAATAATCTATCAACGATATTTTTGTGGCGATGATGATCTGAAACGTTACAAAATCATAGAAATATTTTCGTTGTAGTATCCTAATGTAAAAAATAGTTCTCAATATCGTGAGTAGTTTTTCAATTAATTGTCGTGATTTATTTTATCAAAATCATCATAAAATAAAAAATAAAAACTCAAAAAGAGTCCATTTTTATTTGAAATTTCTTCTTGGGGACAGTTATATACACAATTTATTCACCTCACTTGGGATCATCTTCATAGATTTATTTATGGATTCAATTTCAATTTATATTTCAAAGATTTTTGGCTAATTTTGTGAAATTATTTTGAAGGAGCATATAAATAAATTATCTTATATTGAAAAAAGAGAAGCATTCTTTAATTATATAAATACATAATATGATTTTAAATTATAGAGTCATCTTTCAGCATTTTATAATTAAGTGTATTTAAGATAAAATAATATTAAGACGAATGATTATTTAAAAAATATTTAAATTACATAATTTTTTAAAGCTAAATTAATTAATATTTTTATATTTAAGTTACGGGATACTATATTTTTTTATTTTATAACATAATATATCATATAAATGTAATTTTTGTTAGATTGTACAGAAAACAATAGAGCATTTTAGTTCACAACAATAATTTTATCATTTTCAGAATAAAAACATAATTTTATTATTCACTGACAAAATAATATGTTAATTTTAATGGGTAATTCCAATTAGGAGGTTTAATTTACTTACTACGAGGTCCACAATTTTAAAAATATGTCAGACAGGTCCCAAAATTTACTATATAGATCAATATAGTCTTTAATATTTATAAAAAACTTTCAATAAAATTCAATTAAATATTTTTATTAAAAATTCTATTNGCTGCCGCAACCCGCGTAGCAGCCTGCGTCCGCGCGCCCCAGCGTCCGTCACATAATGGGAAATGGGTTTTTTTTTCGTAATTTTAACAGCATTTAACGAATTCCGTCACAGAAAGACTACAATGATCTATGCAGTAAGTTTTGAGGACCTGTCTAGCATGTTTTTAAAATTATAGATCTCAGTGGTAAGTCAAGTAGACCTCAAAGGCCTAAGTGAAATTACCCCTAATTTTAATTTTCATTGAATCATAATTGTTTTAAGCAAATTTATTAAATATTATATTTTAGAAATGTAAGTTTTACGTACACGTTTAGATGCATGTCAATTTAAAATTTTTTATTAATCATTTCATTTAAAATTTTATATTTATATATCAACTTAAAAGATTTTGATTTTGATTTAAAAATTTTGAAATGATATGTATATAAATATTAAATTTATAAAGCATTTGAATAGATTTGTGTGAATAGAAAAGTTTGAAATATCAATAATCAAAATATATTAATAATAATTTTTGGAATAAATACCTACGTGCTACACAATTTAATTTTATTTATGCCTTATTCATCTATTCTTAATTAATTACGCTATGCACACTCAAAATATTATAAAATCTTACATACACATATTTTAATTTATTTATATTATAATGAGTTATCATAATTTTTAGATAACCTAACTATAATTAAATTATAAAAAATCTGAACTATTCATCATATTATTTTAAAAATATATTTAAATATATTTTGAATAAAAATCCTAAAACTTTAATGTTTAGGTGACAAATCAGCGATGTGAATTAATTTTAGAACAAATCAGCGCTTTAGTGTGGTATTGAGAAAGAAAAAAAAATATATATCATTAAGAGTAAAAATATAATTTTAATGATTTACTAACAAAATATTTTTTTTCAAATAGATTTTGATTAAATTTTAACTCAAATGTGTGTATATAAAATTTTGTAATATTTTGAGAGTGCATAGCATAATTAACTAAAAATAAATGAATAATACATAAATAAAACTAAATTGTCGCATATAAGTAATTATCTCTAATTTTTTTATACTGAATACAAAATATAATATTAGCACGCCAGTTGACCGCCACGCAACAACACAAATCGCTCTTTTTTACATTTTTGTTTTATTTTTGTTTTTATTTTTATTTTTATTCATCACTTAATTTTAGATAATTTTAATTAAGAGCACGCCGAATTATGATTAGTTAATTTTGATCGATAAGAAATTAAAATAAGTTAATAATCAAAACCGGCGACAGCCGGTGAAAGGCGTTGATATGCGTTCACACACAGATCATCATCTCTACGGAAAATTTTAATGGTTTGGATTAATTGCATATTGATTTTTAAGATTTTAAGATTTTTATATAATTCACTGATTTTAAATTATAACTCTTGGATCTCCAAAGTATTATAATTTTTACATGTAAGTCCACAAAATTTGAGTCATACATTTTTGCTATGTGATTACTCCGTAAGTCTGTTAATTTTGCTCAAAAATTAAAAATAGCTTAAAAATTAAATCAAAATTTAAATCAAATTGAGTAAATAAACCGACTAACGAGCTATTTTTTTGGCTCGAGAATTTTATCAATCTAATTTTGAGCTAGCATAAGACCAGATCGAGATGGCTCAAAATTAGATCAATTAAAAAATAAAAAATATTATATATATATTTATATACATAACTAAATTTAATATGTAATTTTTTTCAATAAAAAATGTAATTAAATTTTTATTAAAAAAAATTCTATAATTATTTAAATTATATTTATTATAAATTATTATTTTTATTTTTATCTTTAAATAATAAAACAATAGCCACAGTCTAAACTGATTGAATAATCAAATATATTTATATATAAAAAATATTTATACATAATATTTGAATAAAAAATTAAAAATTAATCAAAAATCAAATTGATTTTGACTCAAATCGAACTTAAATCGATAAAAAATGAGCCAGACTAAGCTCAAATCGAGATCGGATCGAACTCTCCTCGTTCATTCTCTGAATCAAATCAAAAACTTTCAATTCAATCTTGAGCCGAGATCGAATCATTAACAGCCCTATTCCTCTATCACAATATTACATTCAATTAAAACCAGATTAAACAGCAAGGATCACTAATTTTAGAAAAATTAGTATTAAGATTCAAAATTTGTAAACAAACATACAAAAACTATAAAACTTCAAAGATTTTGAGTATTATAATTCAAAATTAATGTCAGCTCAAAGACCTCATTGATAATATCCTAAAAATTAAAAACCTAAATGATAATTATCCTGTAAGTTTGCTGAAGACCTTTTTATCAATGCACTGCAAATTATAAATGCCGATTTGTCCTCAAATTATAGAGCTGGCATGCTATTTCTGATATCATTATATATTCAATCTATTACAAGTTCTAATATTTATTAAATTCTCGCAGCTTGAAATCAACTCGTTTGAAAAAAAAAAATCGATGTGACTAAAAAAGGACTCAAACATAATATATGCATCGGAACAGGGTAGTGATAAAGATGCACAACACATATTATTCATGAGTGTACGTTTTACCGAAGAGAGATCTTAAAAGAGGGTAAATTGCACCTTGGTTCTTGAGTTTTGGATCTCATTGCACATAAGGTGCAGAACTTCAAAATAGTACATGCAGGATTATCAGGTTCAACATCATGTTGCATTTGAAACACTTAGGCCATATTTGACGCGAGACCAAAACAAAACCAAAATAGTACTAATTTAAAAAATAATAATAATAATAATAAATAAATTATTTTAATTATTCTACACAAATTTTAATATAAAAAATAATATTTTACTTCACATACTCAATAATTTTTAATAAAAATATAAACTTTAATCAAAATACTCGATTTAAATATTTTGATCTAGAATGTAAAATAAAATTGATATTTTTATTTTAAATTGTTGAGTACGTAAAGTAGAATAATATTTTTTATATTTGAATTTGTGCAGAATGATTTAAAAAATTTATTTATTATTATTATTGTTTCTTAAATTAGTACCATTTTGATCCTGTTTTGGTCCTCGCGCCAAACAGAGCCTACTAAGCTCTGTTTGGTAATAAGAAAAAAAAAATTGGTTAAAATTTTTAATCATTTTTAAAAAATGTGTATGATGTGAAATAAAATTGATTGATTTATTGAAAATTGTGTTGGATGTGAAATAAAGTGATTATTTAATGTTGAAATTTGTGTGAGATGAGATATAAAATAATTTTTTAAATTTTTTAAAAATAAATTTAAGATTCTGACAATGAATAATTTTAGCCATGATTTTTAGTCCATTGCCAAACAGAGCCTTAGTGGGTGGTTAGTGGTGAGAGAAATGGCAGAGAAAGGGGGGAGGAGGGACGATAACATGTCCTACAAGCTTACGCTTTTACATCAATTGGTGATCATTAGAATTAGGTCTCAAGTTTAAACTCTGATGATCTTCGTAACTAAAATTTATCTCTGGCATAAAAATTATTTATAAGTCATAACCTACAAGCTTACTCTTTCAGTTGAATTGGTAATCAGAGATTTAATATCGCTAGCGAAGATGGCAGAGAAAAGGGATTAGAGAGAGAGACTCGATAACAACCTAGCAAATGATTATGTTGAGAATATGGCAAAGCGAAAAGGGATGAGAATATAATACAAAGTGAACCTTGAGACCTTCATGTGATGATTCAAAGTTTTGAAACTTACATGCAATGAGGTTCAAATTTCAAGGACCAAGATATAATTTACCTAAAAAATAGATATTTAATTTCAAGTAGTAATATTATGTTTAATGAATTCGTTCGAGATATTAGATAGTAACTCAGCTCAAATTGACCAAAAATTAAATCAAAATTAAATATATTCTAATGAAACGAAGAAAGTTGTTCATATTCTCGCATTTGAGGAACCCATTAATAGAGAGAGATAAAAGTAGAATGATATGAAGCGAATGAAAGTTTCTACATGAAAGAGAAAATGAGAGACAACAAAAAATACGATCAAAGTAGAATTATTTAAAAAAGGACTACAAAGTCAAGTCATCAATAACAATTTAATGAGTACCTGTTAGTTCTTTCTTTTAGGAGCAGGGTAGAGAAACTGATGTGAGATCAAGCCAATGGAGACTTTTTGCTTCAAAGCTTCTTCTGAATTGTGTCGCAAACGAATCGCTGAATTGATTGATTGAATGTCGATTTCAGCAGGTAAAATCTCCTTAAAAAAACCGAAATTTCGGCACATGAAATTACCCGAAATTGAGCAACAGAGTTGCCTTGAATTCATTATCTGCTGTATGGAGGTGCACCAAGAAATTGCTCCAGGCTACTCAGATGATGCCTTAAAAATGCGTAAACAGTTTCTGTTGATGTTGAAACAAGTCGCACCAGCAAACCTGCCTGTCATACATAACAGAGAAATCAAATCCTTAAATAAAAATGCATTAGATATATTGCAACAAAATCGATCAAAACTTCTTTATCCGGAGGGAGAATTGTACAGAAACAGAAAGCTCTTTTGTCAATAGATCGTTTCAAACTTAACGAATTGTTCAACATCCGATAGCGCAGGCAGCAAATTCTACACACTAAGCAAACCAATAAACAACCATCGTAAGCATCTATCTGTGAACCTTGGATCCGAAGTAGCTGCAAGAAGCCAACAATGGAGGCCTGGATGGCTCCTTTCTAGATTCTGAACTCATCTTCTTCATGCTGGCGGGTGTAGGAATGCGGAAAAATCCTGCCATTGTATGCTTGATTTCATTTTCTATCGAGTCCTGGATGTGTTTAAGCTTTGGCCTAGACGAAAAAGCCAGAATAAATACTCAGAACGAATACCCGAGTGACTTTAGAAAAGAAAAAATGCCAGTTAATTGGTGTAGTTGCCTATTCTTATCTTTAACCATTTGAGATATTCATAAAAACTTATTCAACGGTCATTTCTGTTAAATATACTAGTTTAGAATTGGAAATTGAAATCGGGTTATCATGCAGAATTTTAAAAGCAATTAATCCGACGGCAAAAATTACAGAGGTTATAGGTAGACAAAGATACTGTATTTTCAGTTTTTTTCAGTTGACCTTTTTTCAAAAAACGACAATAAAGTGTGCGCTAATCACAGGATCAACAAGCCACATGACGATATGACAGCTCAAAACTTTACCCAATGATTATAATCATTCCCACAACTTGGTAACCTTCCATGCGCTGAGCAATACTAGCAGTTGATGTTTGTTCCAATAACACCTGCACTTGGACATGCCAACAACATCACTAACAATTATCAAAGATTATATGAATCATTTTTCCCCAGTTAATCCAGTCCAATGCAACTTGAAGTAACATTCACGCTAATAAAATTATTTCCTTACTAAAAGCAAAATTACTTTTTACCTACTCCTTTCTTCTTCGTCTTCTTTTAACCAAAAAAGTTATTAACTTTGACATTACAAATTGGACACTAGATATTATGTAGATGATAAAACTATCTGAGGAACTGCAGTAATTGAGTAGGCCAAGCAAAAAAAAAAAAGAAAAAGAAAAAGAAAACAATGAGTAGGCGAAGCAATTCATGTAAATTCATGCATCATTCCAGCTCTTTTAATCATTTAACTGAAGAAATGAAGTTGGAATATACTAAAATAAAGCCATTGAGGCTCAACAGACGTTGGATTATGATAGCCATGTATATTCATGGCTAATTAACGGAGAATTATCATTTAACTGAAGACTATATTGCTTCGTCGGGAATTCTATTCTTAAAGAACATTAACCGCAGGCCTGGACTTAGGAATGGGTATCATATGTTTTCAATTGTACACAAGCCAAAGTCAGTGAAACATGTGGCAAAAAGTAACGGAGAGATTTTGACAAAAAATTGTCGTTATTAATGGTAAATCTGCAATTAATATTGTGATTTTTTTTTAAATAAGCTGCATAATAGTTATGGTTATATTTGATACTTATAGCCCCTGTTTATTTGGCAGTTCAAAATTAATCTGGTTTAATTTTAAACAGCATATCACATCACACTTAAAATTTAATATTAAAAATTAACTTTATTTCACATCCTACGCATATTACCAAAATAATAACTAACTTATATCACATCCCTCACATATCCCAACATAATAGCTAACTTTATATCACACCCCTCACATATCCCAACATAATAACTAACTTTATTTCACATTATTCACAACTTTCAATAAAAAAATATCTCTATCTATGTTTAATTTTAATCTTGTTAAATTTAAATCTTACAAACAAACAGACCCTAATCCCAAACACCAAACTTCAATTTGATACTCTGCTATGATACACAACATCACTACACTCAATACCGTTGAGTTATATCCATCATTATTATTTTATGATCGGTAACTACACTCAATATAATTTATTGAACACGCTGTCCTCATATTCTATATACCCATATAGAATATCTAAGTTCAGTGTAGATAGATTACGAATACTCAAATTTTTAGTGCCCAACTGTGCAGTCTAATTTTATGACTGCATAATATTTCAGCACTTGAATATATATTAGTAATTCTCGACTGTATTGCATTTATTCCAGGTACTCAAAGCTAAACTTACATAATGTACATATTGATGATACTCCAATACCTCGTATTATTATTGAAATGATTTATTGGTTATTGTTCATGCTCAAAGCTCAGGGAAGCAATGTTGTAATTTAATGTTTAAACATCATAAATAAGGGTTACCATTCATTATTGGAGTACCACTTACTAATATTTGACAATAGATTATAGCTCAACTTGACCCGAATAGCTCAACCTGAAGCCAACTCGATTATTAAACAATCACGATCAATGACCTAAACCCAACTTGATTAATAAATGGGTTGGGTCAACCAACCAACCCAACCCATTTATAAAGCAAATATTTCTATCTGGATAACTCAAACTTAACCTGGGTATGGATCAACAACCATGCCTTGTCCGAATCCACACACTAAATACACCCTTGGCTGGTTCCACCATAGCATGAGAATGCTCATTGACTAGCATTGCTGAGTGAAGTTTGTCATCACTCAAAAAGACATTAATTTCATGAAATTAGAAGGAAATGAACTCCAGATCCTACAAAACTAGATGAGAGATTTCTTCTTTGATAATAGGAATTTACTACTTTCTAATTGTATCCAAGGATGACTCTCCAAACCTTGAGATTCCTATAGAAGGGGCAGATCGACACATAGAAAAGAGAGGAGACTCAGAAATTCAAACCATCATATTGTAAGATACTGCTTAGTGATAATTGCACAACTATAGCAATACCGAAGAAGATAAAATTCTGAAAGACCGCTGCTTCACATGTTTTCTGAGTTTTCCCATTCCCCCAACATTACATCATAGGGCCATCATCAAGAGTGCAATCCTTGTGGCTGAGTTCTTTTTAGCGTGAGAGAGAGAGAGAGGACATCGAGATATAATGCCAAAAAATACAATTTCTACATCTAATATCACACTGGATTTTAACCCATATTTCAACCGCTTATCGAACTAAGACTACGTTAGCGAGTTGTTGGACAAAAATGCATTATCAAAGCCAATGCCACAAGGTTCAACAAAAAAAAACGTTTAAAAAAAAGCTAAAACTTGTAATGTTTAACTAATCATTAGTCATGCCTTGTTATCCATCTCGCTTCCTTTATGCATGTGTGCCTATATATACATACAAGAAGATACAAAACGGCAATTATTTACCTATTAACTGTGATAATATATATAATCTTCCAACTACACAAAGGTTTCAGGTCCTTTAGTTTAGTTTGTCACATTCCTTTGTAGCACATATAAGCTAACATAACGGGTTTCAGAGCAGCTCCAATTGAGTTCTTATCATAGACATTCTGTAATTCTCTTATTCTTTTTTTTTCCTCTCATGCCAAAAGGCATCAATCAAAAAGCATATTGTTCTAAAGTAAATGATTTAATAAAAATCCACCAATTGTTAACTCACCTTTATCTAACGAAAAATAAAACTTCTACATAATTTCCATGCACATCACTAGATATAAACCGCATTCTTTTTTGTTAAGCATACGAAAAAGTAATAAAGTTCAATGTCATATGATTTAATTAGAAGATATGCACTAAATAAACTATTCTAGGTCTTGCAATGTTATGACATCCATACAAATGATTGCACAGAAAAGAAAGATCATTACCGTATCAAAAAATAGAGGTTCATCGCCTTCTAAAAATATGTTATTGGTGCTCTTGTAAAGTTCAAATTCCCATTTTTCACCACTCTCATGTCGTCCACTAGTAAACCAATCAACAATTACCAAATTCGAATCAGAAAAGACCCGGAATACCTGCTTCTGAGAGTATATAGCATTTGAGAAACAAGTAACAGGATCTGGAATAACAGCCAACAAGGCATTTCTCCCGACTCTTGCCTACTGCATGCAAAAGTAGATCTTGAGACTAAGCAAGTTCAATGCAGTCCAACTGGAATAAACCATTAGCCCATCCATTCGTGCAGAACCCAGAAATTATTCCCATCATAAAGATTATTTTAAAAATTTAGAAAGAAATCTTGATCATCCATCTCACAAGTTCATATATTTTAGTACCTCTAAGACTTGATCACTGATTTTTGAGTTGATAGACTTATACACCTGTGTAAGACGAAACACTATCATCTTTCATGAATTAATCAAAACTAAACTAACAACATCTGAAGGAAATAATGATTGAATGTACATACATTATACCACAACATCCTTGAGAGAGAAAGAAGGTGCACAAATTTAACAGTAAAGTATTATTGCAGACGGCATTATGCTCTTACATTGCAGTTCCGAAAATTAGTGCTCCAAATAACATAGACTTGGGTTCTCACGCTACAATAGTAATTGGTAAGTAAAATAATACTAATAAACAGTAAAATGATACAAACAACAGGAGATTAGCACTAAGACTAATGTCGGTGAAAGGACTTCAGTTTCCTATTAGTTTTACGATCAGCCATTACATGTTGCAAATAAAATCTAGATAAAATTGCTAAAGAGTCAGAGGGTATCTTTGCTCAATTGTTCCTATTAGAAGCAGGCTTCAGTCCAGATATATATTGTTGTAAATACTTTAAAAAAGCAACCAGCTAACTTAATTCTTTAAGTCCCATTGCTATCTTAACAAGGTGACTGGCAATGTCTAGTACTTCTTTGAATAACATTATCCAAACTGTTCTTTTTCGAGATTCAACATTAAATAATAATGATAATGATAAATTACTCCATGGTTTTTGCATCAAGTGTACAAGTTCATAGACGAAGAACACGGAATTAGTTTATGTACTTGGTTAATAAGCTTCAAATTATAAATAAATAAAGCCCGTAAAAATACCACAAGAACAACAAGATATACATGGTTCAAAGAGGTTCTCCTACATTCACGGATCAGGCCAAGCGAGAAGATGATTCCACTAAAAATATTGAGCTCCCTAGAGGGTTACATGAGAAATATAAATTAGTGTGGATCAAGAATTATACAAAGAAAGTAGAAATAAGGATTTGTATGAGTGTCAAATGATGGACTTGAATATACAATTTTCCATCATTCATTACTTCTTGTTTTACATTATACTCGATGGTGACCTGAGCAGAGCGAGGAGAGCGATCGACAAGGACTAATAAAGAAGCTATTGTATTCATTGGCGAATGGCCAACAACATTCGATGGAGCTTACTAGGGGATCTCGACGACAAATATGAAATTAGTAAGGGCAAAACGCAAGTACTATTGAAGAGAGAAAATGCTCATGTTGATCAAATCTCGTAAGAAAAGCCTGGGATTTTGTCGAAAGTGGTTGGTAAGGTTCTGACAAGGCCACTGGAGGCCCTCTAAAGCTATCCGACCAATCTAAGATACGCAACTAGAGAAGTACTAGGATGTGCCAAGGACAGAGAAAATGGCCTCCAAAATGTCGCCAACACTCTAGTGACTGAGAAATCCCTAGGGCAAAAATATTGATGACAATCTTTCGGGCTTAAGGTACAAAAAATCACAAAATTTTAAATTATAATGAAATATTGGAGCACGCTAAAATAGCACAAGAGTACCAAGATATTCGTGGTGGTGGTTCAGGGACGTTTTTCTATATCCATAGGCTGAAGAGGCAAAAAAATGATTCCACTGTAAAATATTAAGAGGTTACACAAGAAATATACATTAGTTTGAATCAAGAGTTATATAAAGAAAGTAGAAATAAGGATTTATATATGAAAGTATCAAAAGATGGACCAAGAAATGGAATAATCTATCATTCATTTCTTCTCCTTCTATGTGATAATCATTGGTGGATTGATCGGTGAACTATCGTAACAGCAGGTAGGTATGCAGTGACGTAGGATATCGCTCGTCAGGGGAATCTCGACAGAAACTGGGAAACCGATAAGGACAAAAACCAAGGATGACCAAGAGAGAAAAAGCCCACATTGGTCGGATCTCATTGGAAAAGCCCAATTCTGTCGGAGGTGGCCAGAAAGGCTCCGGCAAGCCCCCATGAGGCCCTTTTTAGAGGCCACCAAGTGAAGAAGAGACTATAGAAGTACCAAGATGTGCTAAGGCGAGAGAAAGCCACGGACGTCTCGCCAGTATTTTGGTGTTCGGGAAACCCAGAGGAGGTAAGGAAGTATTCATGAATGTTTGGACAGCATAAGCGAGGTCTCCAATGATGGCCAGAGGCAATCCTGTGGCCGAACGACTCATGGATGCCGGAGATAGAGAAAGAATGAGAGTATTCAGTTGGCCCCAACGTTCCAGTAACGGAGGGAACTCGGAGGCGTTGGAGAATCTCGTGGGGGTCCAGTGTTCGTGCACGTTGCCTCACATTGTGGTCAGCGACTTGTGGCTGGCTTGATTCATGGAATGTGAATCTGCATGTGCCTTCATGCGAATATGGAAAAACAAAATAGCGATTTTAGAAATACAGTTTAAGTGATGTCGGACCTTCACCGGAAAAAAAGGCCACACCCACTCAAGTGTTCCTAATGAGAACCATATATGTTCATCGAGGAGGAAAGAAGGTCGACGAACTGGTTTCAGCACCCTGCACCGACGAGAGAGTAAGTCGGAGAAGAAAGATAAGGCGATCAGGTAAGAAAGAGCGTCGGAGTTGGTTGGAATCGCCTCCTATAGACTCAACAAAGTTGTCCAAGCATCCGGAGGTACAATATTCCGTCCGGCGAAGGGTAATCTCCGTAGCCGTGCTTTAAGAAGAAAAGGAAGCAGCCAGGGAGAGAAAGATAAAGAAAGGTTGGGAGAGATATTGGGAGAGCGATCAAACCTTCGTGGAAGCCTGCGTCGTCAAAGCCAAAGTACAATCTTCCCCCACGCTTAGCCCAACGACGATGTGATCTCCCTATAACACAATAAGAACGCAGACGAATCAAAACACCCAAGTCAATCCGATCAAAAACCCTTTCACAAATAAAACAAGCGATCTTTTGGAGTACCGAAACGAAGCCGCCGCCATAAGAGAGACTGCAAACCCAAACCGCGTCAATCGTGGAAGATCCTGCCTGGAACAGAAGAAACCATGCAGAATCACGATGATGTACAGCGAGAGATGGACGGCGGCGACGTTATGAGTGACAGATCTAGAAAGAAGTCGGCTATCGCGGATTCTCACCTTCTTGGGGACGATAAGCTTGAGGGGGTATCTAGAGAAGCAGCGGGTGACTGTTGACTTGCCGTCGATCTTCTCCACCGCGACTATTCCGGTCTCTTCCATTCTCTCTCTCCGCTCTTGCTCTTAGCTCACTCAACCGGCGACGAGCACTGCAGTAAGCTCTCTCCCGCACAGTGATACCTCATCTTCATTATCAAGCAATTTTTTAAGGGCAAATTACATCCAGGTCCCTGAGTTTAAGAGTTATTATCACACAGGTCCACATTTTTAAAATTATCATTGGGGTCCCTAGGTTTTAAAAAATTATCATCTGGATCCTTTTTANGTCGTGCAGCCGTGCGAGGCCGCCGGAGGCGGCGCGGGGCGGCGCGGTGACGGCGCAGTTGCCGGATCTGGTGGAGAGAGGGAGGGTAAGGGTATAATGGTAATTTTTATATTTCTTAATAATAAAAAAATAAAAAAGGACCCAGATGATATTTTTGAAAACCTAGAGACTCCGATGATATAATTTTAAAAACGTGGACCCTTGTGATTAATCCTTAAACTCAGGAACCTAAGTGTAATTTGCCCTTTTTTTAATCCATAAAACAGAGATCTTTTTACTCTAATTTTTGTTTTATATAGGTCCTGATTCTCAAATTTTTTAAATAAATCTTTTAAATCATTTTAATGAAAATAATAATTTATTTTTTGAGCATTAGAATAAATAAAAACATTTATTTTCTCCCTCTTCCTCACTACCATTCTAATTTGCCTATATTACTCTCTCCTCTATATATTTCACTAACCTATCTCTAACATTCTAACATTCTATCTTTGTGAAGAAGAAAGATAAATTGGGATTTAAAAAAAAATTTTGAATAAATATACATTTTAAATCTGCCAAAATGATGAAGACTAATGGTCAAATGAAGTTCTAGGCTGACTGGGCGAGACAGTCCAGGCCCAGTAGAAACAACCGGTTGAATTAGTGAAATTGACCGGTTATGCTTTATTTGCTTAAAAAATGAGAAATGTTTGACAGAATTTTTGATCACTTAAAAGATTCAATATGATATCATTCTAAATCAATAAATGCAAGTGAAAAAAAAGTAAAATATCTAAAAAATACAAGTAAAATCTTAATTGCCTTAAACATGTAAACTGTTATGTATTGATTAGCATTTCTCATACTGATCTTATGTCAAGTAGTTAAATTTTGCCTTTTCTTTTATGAAATTTTATAAACACATTTTGCATTTTATTTTGTGCACTCTATTTTCTAGTTCTATTTTTCTTTTCTACATGCAATTCTATAACATTTCGTGATCTTATTGTAAAAGTATTGTTCGCTTTGACTTTAAAAAAATTATGAGTTTTTCATTATTAGTCTTATAAATTTTCTCCAAAAATACCTCTACTATTTGAGATCACATTATTTACTTATACAGCTCAGGATTAATCTCTCCTATTTTTGATATGGGATGATTCATTCTTGTATTATTTTCACTACTAGCTACACTTTATCTTTCTTTAAGATATCACCCTATGATCACTCTCTGCCTTATTAGCTTCTGATTGGTTCGTTCTCAAACCACATCGTACTACGAGAGGTCAGCTCTGATACCATATTATAATATTTAGTGATTTTAATATAGAAGTATTGTCTACT
>JAEMOT010001640.1:826028-857634 GCA_019297695.1 Apostasia ramifera | reverse complement strand
CTGAATAATTGCATTGAACAAGTTTGAAATGTAGTCATGTGGCTCAATCTGAAGAGAGTAGAAAAACTTGAAACTTTTTCACTGTTTCTTGAGCCCAAAAAATATCCAAAATGCCCTCTACTTACCTTTCTCTCACTGGTCTTTAGATAGGATATGGACACATAGCAATCTCTTATTGATTAGTTTGAATTAATTAAGGGCATTTTCATTCAGCTGAACCTTATTTTCATATTGTCCAAACTGAGAACAGCACAGTATACTCTTGCAAAATTTTTTTTAAGTGTTCTAAATTCTCCTCTCAAGCTCTAAGTATTCCCTAACTTCTTTTCAATTAAAAATCTGAATTCACTCTTGAAGAAGTGATTATTTAGAGAAGCTTTTGGCTAGCAAGCAAGGAAAAACTTAAAGCTGTATTTTTTCTTTTGCTGACAAACAATCTCGTTTCTGTTTCTAATTCCTGCACTTGGTTTCTCTGAAATTAGCTAGCTTGTGTTTTAGAAAAAATTATTTGAGATTTTCTTGAGGTTTTCTTACTTTTACTTGAAGACATCCTTCCTTAAGCATTCCAAGTTCTTGAAAACAAATTTTTTCTTTAAGATCTAGCTTCTTTCGGTTTTTAAAGGAGTTGTTAGTGACTCATTTTCGATGTTCACGAGTTTTCTTTTTTGACAAATCTCTATGCGTATAGAGCTCATTGTGTATTTTTTTTACTTACTCTCAAGTTGTAATATTAGCTAGCTAGATTAACAACTCACTTCATTCTCTTGTTCTCTCCATTGGTGGAGGAGTTTAGTTTTTCCTATTAATTGGAAAGTAGGTGAGTTATAATTTTTCCAAGTAAAAATTCAAAGTAAGATTTTGTCGGCTTCGGTTCCTAGAAGAAGCCGATGGTGTTGTAAGGTTTGGTCGGCTTTTGTTCGTAGAAAGTTCGTAGAAAGAACTGGTGTGCTTGTAAGGTTTGGTCGCTTTGGTTCCTAGAAAAAGCCGGTGAGATTGTAATCAGGTTTGTTTGGCTTTAGTTCCCGTTAAAAAGTAGGTTTACTAGTGGATTGAAATCCCGCTAGAGGAGCATGGGGAGTGGATTAGGCGGGAAGACGAACCACTATAAATCACTTGTGTATTTTTTCTCTCCTCTCTAACGTATTAAAATTTGACCAATACATAAAATAAAATAAAATTAATATTAAAATTTGTATTAGGTAAAAACAATACCTCGAACTAAATGTGCTGAGAATTTCGTAGGTTTCATGCTTGGCTTGAAACCAAAGTAGGCAGCCAAAGATTCAAATGAGACTCGAATGCTGGGGAAATTATTCCCTTCGGCCATCCCTACCGCATTATTCTTGCGGCACCCAATTAAAATGCACTACCCAAGCGCACAGGCCTTGCATACAGTGTCATGCGTGCAACAAAAAAGTTAATATTTTTTACTTCACATATTTAATAATTGAATCGAATATTTTGGTTTAAGATGTGAAATAAAGTTAATATTTTTATTAAAAATTATTGAGTATGTGAAGTAAAATAATATTTTTTTATATTAGAGTTTATGTAGAATGATTAAAAAAAATTATTTATTATTATTATTATTATTTTTTAAACTCGTACCATTTTGATCCTGATTTTGGTCCTTACGTCAAACAAGGCCTAAAAGTCTATTTGATAAGAGAATAATAAAAGATAATTTGGTTAAATTTTTGATCATTTCAAAAAATATATATGATATGAAATAAAGTGAGTTAATTATATTAAAAATTATGCTGAATGTAGAATAGAGTGATTGATTGATGTTGAAATTTGTGTAGAATGAGATATACAATAATTTTATTTTTTTTTTAAAATAAATTTAAAATTTTAGTTATAAATAAAACTAGACCTGGATTTGAGACTGTTATTAAACAAGGCCTAAAAAGCAAAAAAAACCTTGTCTCCAATTTCTGAAAAAAGATTTAATGAAAATAGAAATAAATTTGAAAAATCAAATTAATTATGCGAAATATAAATTGGTGAGAAAGAATCTATAATATTTACATACAAGGTGTTAAAAAGTTTGGGGACCCAAATGTAATTTATATTTTATTTTAGATTCTAGATGATTATTGATGATTCGATAAGCCAATAATATTCGACAACTGACGGTAATTAAGAATGGCTTCTTAATTAATCAAAGTAATGGGAACTGCTTGCATCCTCCTCCGTCGTCCTCCTTCCTCCTCGCAGTGTAAGCCGCTAACCCTTTTCCTCCGGCGAACCACTCTCATATCTGCCTCCGACTCGTACTTCACCATCCATCTGTTTTAGGGTTTCTTCGATCCACCAATCCCGGATGTTTCCAGTTTTCACTCTCTTCTCCGACGTCCCTCACACCTGATCGGACTAAATTCGATCTGATTCTTCTGCCATTCGACATAGAAGCGTTGTATGTCTGATTGCAGGGAGGTGATACAGAGCTGCCGAACTCAGGGATGCAACGATGTCAACGATGCTGATGAAAGGGGTGCGAGGAAGAGGGAGGAGATTCCGAAGAACGGCAGATCCACTGGAACCAGGAGGAAGATACAAGGGAAGGCCGAGCAGGTCATCCTCTCGCCATTCCGGATTTTCGGCAACCACCTCGACGACTCGAAGAAGAAGATGAAGAATATGATGGCGAGGCGATCTCCCCCTCGGTTTATCTACGATGGAGAGGAATTCAGGGGTAGGCCTTCTTGCCATCTATGTTTTCTCCAGCCTTCCATCCCCCCACCTGCTGCCTCGCCGGCGCATCTCAAACCCGGCTCGGCTGCGGTAGGCCCTGATGCTGCTAGGAAGGGGAAGTCTAAGACTTCCTCTTACTATCATTTCGTGAAATCCCTCATTGAAAAGAACGATTTTTACTCTTCCGAATGCAATGTCCATCGTGATATCAGTGATGGTCACCCAACATAGCTCTTCTTTCCATCGTGAACATTGCTATAAGGGATAGTGGAATGCTTGTGGAGAAATTTTGCGATATATGAATACATGTAAAAGGTTTTGTTTAATACAATTCCACTAACAGGAATTAGTTCCTTCCATTTTGTTCGTTACGTTAAAGGATTCATCTTTCTAGTGTTGCTTCGGATTGAAAATGTTCTTATTCTCTCTCATTTCTTTCTTTCCTTCTATTTCACTTCACTTCCTAAATGCAGTTGTTAGTAGTAAGCAAAATTCTGTAATTAACATATTGAAAAGAATGAAACCGTTCTTGGGGAAAGAATGTGGATGTTGGTTCGTTGATTATTCCTGTATTGTAAAGCCAAGCAAACGATACCAGAAACTAGGATCTGCCATTGGCTTACAAGTGTGAAATAAAGATCTGTCACGAGAAACTTAATGTTATTTCATCACTGCATTATATACTTTTGCTTGTTTATCATTTTTTTTAACTGATGAGTTTTGTATTAGTAAGTATAGCTTCTTATGGAAGAACCACTCAGCATATCAGTAGCAACATCATCCTATTCAATAGCCTTATGCCAATAATTTGCGATCTGCTTTATCAATCCTATTTCGCCAATTAATCTTGTCCAATGCAATTTGTGATGTTAACTATAACATATCTTTTGCATGAGATCTAATCAAAATCATTCTAGCCCCTCTCTCTTTTTTTTTTCCCAATCGCTTAAAGCATAATCTTATCTACTTGTTTTAGAGTTTTTATTTCTTCTCTGTATCACCTAAATTTATTTTTTATAATTTCATCTTTAATAGATTTAATGTCAACGTTCTCCCAAATATATTCATTTATATATTTATCTTTTCTATTCTTAAATCATCCATTTCAAAACTAAGGCCCTGTTTGGCAATGGACTAAAAATCATGGCTAAAATTACCTATGGTAAAAAATCTTAAATTTATTTTAAAAAAACTTAAAAAATTATTTTATATCTCATCTCATACAAATTCCAACATTAAACAATCACTTTATTTCACATCCAACACAATTCTCAATAAATCAATCAACTTTATTTCACATCATACACAATTTTTAATATAACCAACTTACTTTATTTTACATCATACACATTTTTCAAAAATCACTAAAAATTCCAACCAAATCTTCTTTTTTTTCTTATTACCAAACAGAGCCTAAAGTTCTATCACCAATGTTTTTTTTATTGTTGTTTTATAAAATTTTCTTTTGGATCTCCATTGTATTCTTTTGTCATATAAAGCTCTTCTTCATTTGTGTTATCCATTTTTATTCTATTTGTGATACCTCAACTCTAATTTATTTTAATATGTGAATTAAGATACTTAAAACTATCACTTCAAAGAATTTAATTTTCAATGGATCATGGCTGATTAGGGGATTATTATTTTTAGCTCACTAAAACTGCATATCATATATACAATTTTATAATTCTAAGACTCATCTTCTAACAGAACTGCATCATAAGCTTGTTACCCATAAGAACTATATCATCTAAAAGCCACTTAAGTAACTTTTCAAATAGCAAACGAAAAATTACTTCTTTATAAATTTCTTTTATAAGTACATCTAAAACTAATATACAAAACTGAGGATCTAGTGTTTAACCTTAGTTTGGGTCCATGGTTGATAGAAACTTCTTTAGTTACTCCACAACTACTGCTAGTACTCCCTATCAAAAAAAACTACTGCTAATACTAGTCTTTGCTCTACAATGCATCTTAACTTCTTTTCTATTTCCTACTACTGTTAATACTGGTTTTTGCCCACATTGCATCTTCATTCCAGTTCTTTTTACTTGTTTCTACTGATTTGAAGAAAGAACTGTACTCTTTTTGACGTTATAGCTCTGTTCAAGGATGCATCTTAATTTGAGTATCATTTATACAATTGTGCATTTATTATTTTTGAACAACGAAGTGCTTTGATGTCATAGTAACAAGTTTCTGTGAATTCTTCACTTTTAGAGAATGAGTATGTTCCTTAGATTGGCACATCACATATACGATATCTTGAATAAACTGGATTGTTATTTCAAAAAAAGAATAAACCAGATTTTGGTTCAACCAATGTCTTATTTGCTAACACCTCTATATGTAAGATAACTGCAATACGAATAGTACACAATAACTTACAGTTGTATTCTAAAATTATATCAAATATGACGACATCTAATTGATTGGACTGCATGTTCGCTATGTAAAGATTCTATTGCAGACTGCCTTTGCCATGTTTTCGAACTAGTGAGGTCCATTAACGCATTCTTGTAATCAGAATTCAAAGTTATTACTGGTCATAAGATAAAGAGAAATAAACAGAATTGTTGAAGTTTCGAGGAGTCTTGAGCTGAAATTCACAGCTGGGACAGGGAAGTAAGTCTTGCATGACTTCCAGCTGATCAGCTTCTTAGTGTAGAAGGCAGCCCAAGTACTAATGCCCACCTTTTTCGGTTGTGTATTCAATTGAAATACTTGTTTCAGCGAGAATAGAAAGGAAAACTGTTTATAAAGGCCTTTCATGCGCATTGCTAACCGGTAGAGTTGGGTCTTTTACTATCGAATCTAGCCAGACTGCATCTCTTCAATGAAAAAAAGGCCAGATTTTGATGATTGTTTCCCGCAGCAAATATGGCTGGAATGTTCCAAACGTCAAATAAATGATATTACATGCTCCGTTTATTTAGATCTGAAGTTTCTGATAATTGAAATTCAACTAGATGATCTTCTAATGAAAGGTATTTGATTTTAGAGTTTTGATTCGACTATGGAACTTATCGTAGAGAAATTTCAATAGATCCTTGAAATTTCAACGAATAACAAAACCTGACATATTTTTATCACTACAAGAAAGTGTTTGTGTACATAAGCAAACTATACCAATGGAGATCAAAGAAAATAAAGAAAATTCTTTATTTTCTTTGATCTCCATTGGTATAGTTTGCTTATGTGCACAACACTTACATAAATGGACAAAGAATAAATCGTAGGTCTTACCTGGGACAATTTCTCTACTTCAAGAAGACCTGCAAACAGTGAAGGCAACTGTCAATGCTGCAGCAGTCATAAATGATAGCACATTTTAGGCTATCTCCACAGGTGCCATTCTATAGGTGTCATATTTTCATGTCAGCAAGAGTCCTTATTAATCGCCCACTGCATGCAAAATATCGAAGGAATAGTATTCGAGTAAAGGCCTTATTTAGTTAGGGATCAAAAAAATCCAAACTCCTCCAAAATACTTTCATCATTCACATCATACAAAAATTTAAATATTAAAATCATCTTTATTTCACATTCTGCACAAATTCCAACCTTAAAAATTAACTTTATTTTACATCTCACACATACTCTAATAAAAAAAGTTAATTTTATTTCACATCCAACACAACCCTTAATTGTGATAAAAAAAACACGACCCTTAATAATAAAATAGCTCTATTTCACATCATAATATTAAAATATAAATTAGAATATAAAATTATTCCTAAATTATAACTTACAAGCTTAAGCTTTTAGGTCAGCCATTAATCAAAGACTTAACATTGGTATCAAAACGGGTCTCTGGTTTGAATCTCGACAATGAACTGAGATGAGGATTGTTGGGAAAAGTAATGACTGGATGATTTAGGTATGGCTCACTAACTTAGTACTATCGCTCTACTTGATATAGCTTTAGGTGGGTATGCTACTATCAAAATGAGATTGAGTTTAACTCATGAGTGTTATGTGCACAGTATAATAAGTGAATTGGTTGTTCCCTTCCTATCAAACTTAAGCTTTTAGAAGAGTTGGTAGTGTCAAGAATTTCAACAATTAGTATCAGAGTCAGGATGTCTCAAATTAGAATCTCAATGACCTCTAGCATATGGTTAAAAAAAATGCATATGCTAAACTCCACACTACAAAGCAAATAAGCTTACGTGTAAGGAGCGTGTTAGAATAGAAAACTATTTCTGAGATATGACCTACCAACTTTAGTTTTTAGGTCAATTGGTAACCAAAAATTTAACAATATATTTCTTTTCTAGTTTTATTTTTATCTATTCAAATATCTTTAAAATATACTCTAACCAAACGAGTCTTAAATTTCATATTTAGTATAAGAAGTTTATGAAGTACTATTTACTTAATGCAATGACGCAAACTATTTAGTGTTCGGCAAAATAATATGTGGTGAATATATGGGACTTTATGACCTTTAATTCAACAAGTCCATAGAAAATATTAGCACACTGTGGTCTCTGATCATGACTTCCGCATTATGTGAAACCGCTTGCTCTAACTCTTGCTCGGATGCCCCCACGCCTATTATTCTGCAAGTCCGCCCACAAGAATCCACACTGCAACTCTAGGCATTCCCGTAACCTGCCTCCTAGCTCCAACACCATTAAGTCGCGCGCGCATGTGTGTGTATGGTCTCATGCACATTGATCATCCAATGGCCCCTTCCTCCGCATCATTATGCCACCTAGACAACTCGCTTAGTACCATCGAGTGGCTTAGGCATCTGTTCCATTATTGGGTTTTCAACTTCTCACCAGTTGGACACCTTCATTTGCTATCTTGTGTACAATACGGACAACTCTAAAATTATATTTGCATAAAAAGTTAGAGAGCTTTCTTCGATGGACAACTACACTTTCATCTTGCATAAAGAGAGAGAGGGCCAGCTTTGCCACATAATTTGTGTGATAAGTGAGAGACTAATCAATAAGGTAACTTGAATCATGCCTAAGAGGTGAATTTTGATTTAATTTATTTGATATGCTAATTTAATAATTTGCTTGAGTTCAAATATATTTGTTTATTGAAAAATGACATAATAATTATTTGTTATATAAAAGAAAAACAGAATTATAAATCATAAGTTATTAGAACGAATTAATTATAAGTCAACTTATTCAGTATTAATCCTAATGGGCCTATTTGATTGACCGCTTCAAGTGGTTTCAAGCAGGACGAAGTCGATTTAATAAAATTAATTAGCTAAACAATTCTGATTCATCATATAAATCTGAATCCATTTTAGAAGCGTGAAACGGCTTCGGGGCCACGAAGCGAAGCCGAAACCACCGAAAATGTGATTTCAGACTTGCGATCGCTTCTTTTTTTTTCCCTAGATTTTCAGAAAAGTATATCTGGGGATAAATTTCATATTTCTCTCAAGGCTAAAATTAAGAAATAATTAAATTTGAGAAATTCAAAATTTGAAGTATAATAACAATTCATCTTTTGACTCATAACCACATCCCTTAAATATCTCAAATTTTGATATATATTCTCATGAGGATTTTAAATAAATAAATATTTTTTAATTTACTTTTATTATAAATTTTATTTATTTTTATTATTTTTGAGATTTTATTATAAGATGAAGTGGTTTCTAAATTAATATTCATTTAAACAAAAATAAATTAAAGTAGATTCAAAGCTAGTTTCAAGGTATTTTTCATCCGAACAGAATTTTAGTTTGAAATAATTTCACTTATCTGAAACTGTTTCAAACTTTAAATTCGATTTTATTTATTTTGAATCTCAATCCACCGTCAAACGGGCCAAACATTACTCATAATTCATATTATCATCAGGTTTATTAATTTAGTTTGAAATCATTTAATGCATATTATTATGGATTTTGAGTACTTTATTATTCCCAACATAATTTCTATCCCGACAAAGTCTAAGATGTTGCCGTGGTGGTGTTGAACACGGGGCACGTCATGGACATGACAGGACACGTGTCGGATACGACGGGACACGTGTTCTATATTTTTTTTAAAAAAAGATATGAGTGGATATTTCTCGGACACTTCTGGACTAGATTTGGGCAATGGGCGGCCCGGGCTTGGCATGGGCCAGGCTTACCGGGCTTTGACTAAGTCAAATCAGGCTCGGGTCTGGCTTAGCTCGGCTTATGGGCTTACTTTTATTATCAAGCTCGTGCAATGTGTGGGCCGGGCTTACCACGGGCTTTATTTGGTTCGAATTTTTTTCTTGGACGAAAGAAAAAATATTTTATTTTTTAAGTTTAATACCAAAGAACTTTATTTTTATATTAAAAAATATATAAAATATAAAATAAAGTTAATTTTAATATTCATATTTGTGTTAGATGTATAATAAAGTTGCTTTTTGTAGTTAAAAGTTTTGTTAGGCCAAAAAATATCTCGAACCAAATGAAGCCAAAGTGTCTGAAATTTATATCCAAATATAATTTAAGTCCTAGGTATTCTGGCATACTATAATATTATTTTTTATGCTTTTTATAATTATATATTAATATAATTTTATTTAAATTGATAATTATAAAATTCAATAGTATTTTTTCTAGGATATTAATTTAAAATAGTTAAACAAATTAATGAGAACTCTAAGCTAGTAAGCTCCATGTTTACATTCAATTTCTTTAATAATTAAAGAAAAAAAATTAAAACTTAATAAATATAATTTTAATAATATCTATTATAATATAAACATTATCAAAAGAAGCATATATGACAACATCATCATTTTCAATATGGGTGAGCCGGGTTTGACGCGGGCCGGGCTTAACCTGGCTATGACTAAGTCAAATCAGGCTCGGGCCGGATCAAACTCAAATATCATACCAAAATAAATAACTAAACTCGTTTAAAATTTATTGAATTTTGATTTAACGGGCCACTCGCCTAATGCCCGGGTCTATTCTGAGCACTTGCAGGATAATTATTGGACACGGATCGATTATAGGTTAATTAAATTTTTATAAAAAATAGATTTAAAATTTATAAAAAATCGGTTCAGCCCGTGCCCTAATTTTCCCGTCTTCTTCTTCGCGGTCGCAGCGACCTCGCGGCGTCGTCTTCTTTGCGGACGCAGCACTTCGTCTTCTTCGCGGTCGCAGCGGCGGGCGTCATCTGCGATCAGGTTGGCGGCGCCGTCTTCTTCGAGGTCGCAGCAACCTCGCGTCATCTTCTTCTTCGCGGTCGCAGCGGCGGCGTCATCTGCGATCAGGTTTTCCTCCTTCTTCTTCTCCTTCTTCTTCTCCTCCTGCTTCTCCTCCTGCTTCTTCTCCTGCTTCTTCTCCTTCTTCTTCTCCTTCTGCTTCTCCTCCTGCTTCTTCTCCTTCTTCTTCTCCTAGAAGTAGAAGGACACCTAGACTAAGTGATGGAATTAATGAATGGAGATGCTTGGGATAGGAACACTCTAGAGCTTTTATTTGCAAAAATGAGCTAGTTAACAGAGCATCTTCTATTAGGAGACATAATCAGTTAGAGAAGGACTTAATTGTTTGGGCTGACGTTGAGAAGCAGAAGACTCCAACTACCGTCTTGTAATGCAAATCATTTGAACAGAGGGAGGATGACAGGATGAGTGGAAGGTACTAAAAGATTGCCACCCAACCGAGGATGAAGGCGCTTCTATGGAGAATTTGTAGAGATGCTATTCTCACAATGTCATAGATGTCTCGATGGAGATTGGTGGATTCTAAAAGTTGCCTTGAGGTTGTGGATTCTAATAAGAGCACTAGCTTATTTACATGCTTTACAAGAACTCAAAAAATTTTGCAAACCAGTTCATTTTAATTACTAGAGTAGACAATCTTACAATTTCAAAACTCCCAGGGATTAAAAAGCAACCCAAACAAAATGATAAACAAAGGCAGACAAAAGAAGCCATGTCACTTCAGATTCCTAGGACATCTTTTGATAGGGCCTCCAAAAACCCTAAAACCAATTCTTAAATAACTCCACTAAATATTTAATTCACATCAACATATGTTCCAATATATTAAAAAACACAATTTTATTTCACATCCCACACAAATTTTAACCTTAAAAATCAATTTAATCTCACCAATTATATATATTTTTAGGGATTTAAGGCTACTACTTTTGCCCTTCTTGTCAAGGCGAGCCGGAGTGGAGATGAAGGCGATGGTGGGAATGGTGGTCTCAAACAAGATGCAGAAATCGGTGGTGGTGGCAGTGGACCGGCTGTTCCACCACAAGCTCTACAATCGCTACGTTAAGCGGACCAGCAAATTCATGGCCCACGACGAGCACAACGAGTGCAACGTTGGTGATCGGGTAATTATGCTCGGCCTCTAAACAACTTTCTTGGAGATGTTTCTGCATTTGATACCTACCGATTCTTCCTTTGCAGTTGGGTACATTTTTTGCTGGATTTTGTTTTTTCGCCATATTTTTTATTTTGTTTTTCTTCTTCACTTCTTTGAGCTAACGAATTGTTGGACTCAACCTCCTTTTTTGTTTAGTTTATTAAATTTGACCTAATGCCGAGTCTCTGCATTTTTTTCTTTGTGCGATAGAGATCGCAAATTGGATTGAAGAGGAAGTTGAAGTATTTATGGAAAGTGATTCAGATGTGGTTCTAGTTCACGAATAGTGAACTTGAGCTACCAATATGAATTTGCACTAGGTTTATTGGCTTAAAAAGGCTTACTAATCTAAGGAACTCTGTTAATGCGAAAATTGATCTATTTAGATGGTTAACGGATGTAACATTTAGTGAGTTAGCAATTGCGGAACCGTTGCTCAGGTTGTTATAGGGATATCATTTAAAATGAAGGATTCCAGAGGAAATATGAAAAGATGCGAGAGGTAGTTCCGTAATGAGGCGACGGTGACAAAAGGAACTATTGTTCTGGTGGTGGAGGAGGAGCTTCCCTTTGATGAGGGGATCGAGGCTAAAAATATGACTAGATCAATGGAGATTTGCGCAGTGGAAGTGAGAGAGGAGATAGGGGATGAATCTCGCACTTCCCCCCAGGTCATTGAAATTGGAAGAGGCGACGATGACAAAAGAGCATTCCTCCCCATGAGGCTCCCTATTGAGGTGAAGCTTCAGTTGAAGCTAATCTCACCAAGGAGCAACCAGGGCAATAGCAGTAACATGGCAGCGATGTTCTGGCTAGGCTGACTTGTAGCCCCCCTTATGTTCAACGAAAGCAACTGAATGTGGAAGTTTGGGTGCAACATCGAGGGTACATTATAGTTCCAATAGGTTGTCCTAAATTTATCCTAGTTGAGGATCGGTAGTTTGTTCCTTTTTTGGAAGCATTGGAGAAGGGGAGATATTGGTTGAGTCGATTAGAGAGGGACCTTTTGAAGTGTTTGAGCTCTGCCCAAGGTTATGGACCTGCACCTAGGTTGAATTCAAGAAAATGTGGGGAAGAGAGAAAAAAAGTCCTTTATACATCTCTTAAGACCCTATTTATATAATTGAAATGGATGGCTTTTGACTGTTGATGCATCTTTTGTGATGTTCACACATGATCCAGAGATCTTGAGATGTTAAGGACAAAAAATCCTCTTTAAGGGTGAGGACATGCTTTATCCAGATTGCCCCTACCTACATCATGCATGTGCATGGGGAAATGTGCTCTGTCATCCTATGTTAATAGCATGAGTTTTATTGTCTCAGCTGATGTGAGGCATCCTAGGGAGAATAACGCCTTGTCATTGGAGAGGAGTGCTGGGATGTCTTGGAACTGCTGCAGGCTCTCAACATCTGGCGGTATCACCATGACGCATCATAGGGTAGAGACATCGGGTAGAATCACTAGATCAGAGATTTCAAACTCGTGGGCTCAGGGTGCCCAAGCTGTGGTACAGCTCGGCCAAGTGAACAATCTTGATGTAGTGGAGGCCCTATATGTAAATAGCAATTTAAGATGAACAAAGGAATTTCTATGTTTAACTGTATAGGTGCATGAAAATCTTGATAATACAGGAAGATGACTTCAAAGCGTAAGAAATTAACCCCTTAGGGTCTGTTTGTTTGTAAGGTTAAATTTAACAAAGTTAAACTTAAACTTGAATAGAGATATTTTTTACTGAAAGATGTGAATGATGTGAAATAAAGTTAGTTATTATGTTGGAATATGTGAGGGATGTGATATAAAGTTAGTTATTATATTGGGATATGTGAGGGATGTGATATATATTAGTTATTATTTTAGTAATGTGTGTAGGATGTGAAATAGATTTAATTTTTAATATTAAATTTTATGTGTAATGTAATATGTCAGGTTAAAATTAAACCAGGTTAATTTTTAACTTGAAAACAAACGGGGCCTTAGTATTAAACTAGATTATGAAAATCATTTTACTGGAAAGAAGATTGCATTGGCTAAATTAACATGTCTTTTAACATTGATGGAATTTATTTAAGATTGGTGAAAAATTTTCCACTTCAGCAAATTGAGGCAAAAACACTCAAGAACCCTTGAATTTTGTTGAAAATAGTGAAACGACTCTTAAGAAACCTGGAATGAAATTAAAAGTCTGATCACTAGCACTTAATGTGCATCCAAGGATTGTGTACCCTACGCAGCCTCTATGAACCATGTTCTCCCAAAAAATGGTACAAATATGGAATTCTTCCTCTCATCTTTCACCCAAAATCAATAGGCATCAAAACTTAAGTATTTTGGTAGTTTAAGCCTCCCGGTTGATCGACTCACGTTCATGCCATAACCCATTGAGTTTGTCACGTGGATACCCAAAGAAATGAAGTCTAGCTGCATGTTCTTTCCTGTGCACATGTCTGTTTATGAGTCGATTTAGGTCATTCAATCGATTTTGGAAATTGATTGAACAAGTCAAAATTTAACTGAAGGGTAGCTACCTGGTGTTCAATCTCTTTGAATGATTTTTTTTCTAGTCAATTCTTTAAATGGCCTGATGGGTTGAGATCAGTCAATTGACTGAAACATTGGCTGTCGTGAACTTGCTTCACAACAAAGCTTTTCAACCAGCATCCACACTCAAGTGCAAACTTTATACAAGATTATCAGCAGACATCTTCACTTCACATGGATACCACAAAATAAAGATCAAACAAAGCAAAGGCCAAATATAAGATGTTCTGACAACTATGTACTCAAACTAAGTCATAATGATGCTTGCATCTGATTCATGGATGGCCTTCTAGCATAAATTACTATGGATCAGAAAGTTAAGATTCGTTTGGATGCATTATAGATGTGTAGAGTCTACTGTTAATATGAATGCTACTAGGGTGAACGGGTTATTTTGAATTTTCCCATAAGGAATGCTGCTGTAAAGCTTTAGAGATTAATAAATATTAAAGGATCACAATCTTTATGGTGTTCTGGTTTATGCATCGATTTACCTCCATCTTGAGCCCTCTTTGTTTGACTGAAACTTCAAATCTGCTTATGTTTGACAGTTGTGTGTTTGCAACAAGCTTATCTAATATATTGGTTATTTTATTTTATTTTATTTTGAAAATATTGTTTATTTTATTTTTGGCATGCTGAATTCA
The DNA here is from genome assembly GCA_019297695.1 of Apostasia ramifera. Classification (NCBI taxonomy): domain Eukaryota; kingdom Viridiplantae; phylum Streptophyta; class Magnoliopsida; order Asparagales; family Orchidaceae; genus Apostasia; species Apostasia ramifera. Next base: position 843,390 of record JAEMOT010001640.1, on the reverse strand, counting down.
GATAATGAATTGTTGTTCGTCCAGTTATTTCATGCCTTTCTATTTGAAGACAAAATAATAGGATTTTTTTTTGATGTTAGGAATAGTGATAGGATATCTCTAGTGATATTTGAATAAATCATACCTTCTAAACAGGTTGGCATCAAAAGACTTGTATTATCAGTGGATAAATTGAATTTGATTACCTTGCTCCACTGGAAAGTTTGATTAACAAGCTTGAGCCTTGTAATTCATTCAGTGGCATGCAATTTGGCTTATTTTTTTTCAGTTATTTGTCTTTTTAAAATTTTTTTCCACGTTGAATTTTTGAAGGCATTCAAAGAAATTGTTTGATTTTGAACGTGTTGTCAATAATACGTATTTTTCCCTAAATAGTTTCGAAGTGTATGGGAAGAGATGAGTGATTTTTCTATGCATGAAATTTTGAAGGCATTCAAAGAAATTGTTTGATTTTGAACGTGTTGTCAATAATACGTATTTTTCCCTAAATAGTTTCGAAGTGTATGGGAAGAGATGAGTGATTTTTCTATGCATGCCCTGTCGTTTTATCAGTACTATGATTGTAAAAGCATTCTAATAAATTCTTGTTGTCTGTGCCTTGTCACACATATAATTGTTGTTTCTTTCCTTTATATACAATGTGCTGTACTACTGAAAGTTCATAATATGCACATTATAGCTTTGTTTTTCTATGCACATAAGAATTTTACCATTACTAGTACTCATAGTATGTTTTGGCGTCTTCATTTTTATTTTGGTATATTCATCGATGCATGGGTATCCACAAAGCTCTGTATAATTGACTAATACTTTAAACTTAAAACAAAATGTTGTCTTTTTTACTTGATTGCTAAGTTTCCTCCCAATCATGATAATTTGATTCCCTTGATGGAACATTCTTTTTGTTCTCATATTTTATGGGATAAATCCTGTTTGTTTTCTTTTGTGGCTGAGATGCCACTAGGGTTCAACTATGACAGCCAAACATATTAACTTTAGGTGCTGTTGCTGTCTTTTTTCTTGTTTTTTAAGATGCTATGTCGTTTTCTTATTACTGCTCTCCATTGTTGATGAGGTATGTCACTCACTGTTGGATCTCAGTAGATGTGCCAGTTAGTTCAAGTCGAATTAGCCAGCCAAATATGACTCCCAAACCAGCTTACTCTCCCTCGCAATTAATGCAGTCATACCCAATTGTACCCCTGCGGCATGGTGTATGGGCTTGTAGGCAAGCCTTGGTAATGATTGTTGTTTTCAAGTATGGGCAAGCTTGTCCATACCTAGAAAATCCCACATTAATAATGATCAGCTGCTCCCCCTCCCTCATATATACTATAAATGTCTTCATTTATTGCAAGGAGAGATCCTTTTTACGAAAATTGGATTCTCTCTCTCTCTCTCTCTCTCTCTCTCTCTCTCTCTCCCCGATTTGGTCTTCGGGAGATCATTTCGACATTATTCGACTAGTCCTTAATTCTTCGGCTTACAAGACCCTAATCCAGTCAGCAGCTTAGTCTAACTCCGCATTGTGACGAGGGGCCAATTGACTGCCCTGTCTCTATTCTCTTCCTAATCGAAAGGGCTTGCTTTGTCCCTTCTCCTTAATTCTCCTGTTATAGTTTGAATCTCTTTCCTAAACAATATGCAAACTCTAACCTATTTATAGACAAATAAACTAAAATAATTAATTAGGAAAAAAGGCATAGTTAATTTCAACTCTAGATAATTGGATCTTGACTATCATCTGGATATCCCTATCACCAATTTTATACCTTACAATGCGCAGAACATATATATAGTCCAGGAGTGGGATGCAGCTACAAACTAAAACTTACATTTTTTATCCATTTTAGTGGCACTTTGGTACTTTTATGTTTTGTTTTCTTCTTTTTATAAATACTCTATTCTGAAATGAAAACTCTAGCTATCCCTCATGAATGAATGAGATTTGAATGTTCCATGTGTAGATCTCTCTTAGTGGGTACGTCCTCTGGCTAACCTTCTATGATCGTTCTTGCTTTGTGAGGTTTTGATATTTACCCTTCCCTTTATATTTTGCTGTGCTTGTCTACAAAGTTCTTGGGATTTTATTCAACTACAAATGTCTGGAGATTTAAATAGTTTGCTAAGCGCTTCAACGATTTTGGAGGTTTCATCATCAAAATGATGCTCTTCTTTTTGTATGCCTGGAATTTCATTAGAGATTTTTTGTGATAAGAAGACGCATTCTAATTGCCTTTATCTTAAGGACTTAGGTTCTTCTCTATTTGGGAAAGAAAGCCAATCTAAGACATCCTGAACAATCTTTAGAACCTTAAACCACCGACTGTACCCCCATCAACATGTGTTCATATTCAAGCTTTTCCTTCTTACTAAAAACATCACCTTTTGGGCTCCCTACCTTCTTTTTGAGTACCTGCTGTTAATAGTTTATGGTTCAACAAGTTTTAATCTCAGTTCTAATGTATCAGGCTTTTACGTTGAGATTTTAGTTTTAGGCGTAGAATTTCACAAAGATCCTGACCATGTGAGATTTAGTGAGGAGTCATATGTGTGGCATTTAGCATATCAGGAGTCTGATTCTCATGTTTGCTGTGATCACAGTTTTTTACACCTGATCATAAAGGTTTCTTTTTTTTCCTTTGAAATTGAAAAGTGGAGGAGGTTGTCAAATTTATTCAAACAATTCAAAACTTTGAATGCTTATATGAAAAATTTAAAAGAGCTTTTGTTAGCTGTTAACATTTTTTATGCTTACTTCCTCTGAAATTCAGCTGCATGGCTCTACTCTACACAGGTTAGGTTGGACCCGTCAAGGCCTATAAGCAGGCACAAGTTTTGGGTTGTTGCTGAGATCCTTCGCAGGGCTAAGATATACACCCCACCCCCTGCTGCTGCTGCTCCATCTTCTAACGATACTGCAATTGCTGGTAAATCATGATATATATTTTAAGTTTGATTGAACTCGAATATTAATTTGAAATTAAAAAAAAAAAGTAGCTGGTTTGAATTGAAATTTTAGAGTGGCGTAGGGGCATGTCCCTCCCACTCGATTTTTGTGCGATGCTTGACGAGGATCGAACTTTTTGTACCTGATGTATCTTTTTTTACTGTTCTAGTATTATAGGCTACGGCCGAATTTCAAAAACAAAAAAAAAATGAGTTTTAAGTTTAGGTAAAGTTCACTTGTATTTGTTATCAGACTTACAGAAGGCAATGTCTAGGACTGAAGAATGCATTTTATATGCTGAATAATGTTCAACGTTTTGTGTCAATTTTATGGACTGCAGCATTAATCTCTTGATTATGATATTGTAGTTGATTGGGTTTACCAAAATTGATGTAATTTTGAGTTCAAGTTAGTGTATATGTATGATAAGTTAATAATAAATTTTTTTATAAAAAAAATTAAATTATTGATATGTCTTTACAGGTTATCTATAAATGTATTTTGGTTAATATTTTCTAGAATTTTATTTAAATTTTTAATTGAAATTATGAGAATCTATTTGGTTCATATTTTTTTTTACTTTTAAATACTTCTTCTAAATTTTAAAAACTTAAGTAAAAAATTATAATTAAAAAGCATGTAAAATATTTTCAAAAATATAAATTTAAATGTAATTTAAAGTAAACTATGAGAATTTATCAATAATTTTTTAAAGAAATACTATGTTAATAGATTTTTATAATTAATAAAATATATTGTTTGATGTGAATTAATGCTTATTATTTATTGTGTGCACTTGATTGTTTACATAATGTATAGTTCATATATGTACACTAAACATATATATTTATATATGTTAAAAAATTTGTAGTTAAAAAATTTATACATTTAGATGAGATTTTAAGTTACATAATTTCGTGATTCTGCCTCATAAGAAATTTGAATTAATTTCAATTTAAATAAATATGAATTTTTTTTATAGTAACAAATATGATAAATTATCAAGCTATTTTAAGGACTGAATATAATTGCTTAGTCTAGGAAGTATATTGACGAGTTTAATTTGAATCGATTAAAATTTAAATTGTTGATTTAATTTAAGCTACAAGTTTAATTTGTTGAATGATTTATGCCGAAATCAAACCAAAGTGGAAATTTCTATGTATGCAGGCTTTTCGGCCGGCTAATGAATAGTCGCATAGAATTTTCAAAATGTTATTATCGTACGGGAATAGTTCTGTTCATCAGGGTTTTCGGCCAGTCGCACGATGTTTTCTGTGTGAAGCAGTCGCATAGAGCTTAAAAATGTCAGTTGCGTGCGGGACTATCCACACGTATTGCAATTCGGTGCCGGCCCTAAGGGGACACGTGGCCTAGAGCTGTTAAGCTTCACAGAATAATGGGCTTGGTGTTGGACCATTCACTTTCTTTACACATATATTTTTTTTGGGGTAAATTGCATATAAGCTCCTAAGGTCAGATATTTATTGCAAATTAATCTTAATTTTAAACTTGAATCTCTAAAATTGCAAAGCTTTATAATTTTAGCTTAAATTAAGGCATAATTATTAATTTTTTATTAGTAAACTATAATATTATTCATATTTGTTAATTTTATAATTTTTTAAAATATAATTTTTAAATATTACTATATATATTTTTAATTTTAAATAGTTAATGCAAAAAAAATCAAGTACTTAAAGAATTTAAATTTAATTTTTATTTATTTTTTTTTAAAAAATTGAAAATATAAGAGTGTAATTATTCTTTAAAATATATAAATAATCCAAACTATTGAAAAAATAATTAAATTTTATGTAAGCTATCGGCGCTAGCCTACCTAGTACCTTGTTAGGCAATTATCCCACATGACCAATGGAAGAAAAAAGATTCATTATATAGCTTTATCACACAATTAAAAAAAAAATTAAAAAATGTAAATTAAAATATAATTATAGAAAAACAATAAAAGCCTACCAGCAATCTTTTAAAAAATAATATGTTAATAGCTTTTAATAATTAATAAATTTATACATTTAAATGTGATTTTAAATTAAATAATTTCATGATTCTGTGTCACTAGAAATTTAAGTTGATTTCAATTTCAACAAATATAATTTTTTTATAGTAATAAATATGATAAATTACCAAAATATTTTAAGGTTTGAATTGATTAAAATTTAAATTATTAATTAATTTAAGCTACAAGTTCAATATGTTGAATGAAACGTTCATTTATGCGGCAAAGCGAAATTTCTGTGCATGCACGCATTTCGGCAGGCCGCATATTATGATTTGAGTTAATAGTCGCATAGAATTGTAAGAATGAGATTTTCGTACGGGAATTTTTCATTTCCCCTCAAAATTCGTGGATTATATATCAGGGATTTCGGCCAGTCGCATGACATTATTTATGCATGAAGTCGCATAGAGATTAAAACTTCAATTTCGTGCGGAACTGTTCGCACGTACGGCTGAATCGCCTCTTAAGCGGGCACGTGGGTTAGAGCTATTTTGCCTCACAGAATAATGGCTTGATCTTTCACATTATTTATATATACATATATATATATATACAAATTTGTTCAATTTTTTAAAAAATTTGATTTGAAACTTTAATGTTACAAAAATTTTACAAATTCAGTGTCAACGAAAATATTATTAATTTTGTACAAATATAGGATAAAATTATTCTTATTTGTTAACTTAATAATTTTTTTAAATATAATTTTAAAATATTATTATTTGTATTTTTTAATTTTAAATTTTTTAATAAAGAGAATGCAAGTTTTTTGATAAATTAGTGTAACAATTCTTTAAAATATATAAATTATTCAAATTAATTAAAAAATAAGTAAATTTTTTATATTTTATTTAAAAAATCAGAAAGAAATGGTAAAATTCTGAAAAAAGGATATAAATTGCAGCACTTTTATAGTACTAAAGACTCAAATTTAAATTTTTAAAAAATAACATTAATTTATAATACTCTTTCAATTTTAGGGATCCAAATGTAATTTATTTATTTTTTTAATTTAGAACTGATGGAAAGAAAGAAAAATTAAAAGCTGAAAAGTTAAAATGTAGTCGAACCAAGTTGGATGGTGATAATACAATAATTCAAAAGGTTTTTATAAAAAATATAGGAGAATTTACATTTATTATTCTTAAAAATTTTTTTTTTACAAACAACACTACTAAATCAAATATTTATAAGCAAATACCTTATTTTGAATTTAAATTTATAAGCCCTCATCTGTACTTTAACTCAACTAAAATTAACACATAATTAAAATTATGTTTAGCCTTTCATTTAAAGGCTAAATGTAATGTAAATGAAGGGCTAAATATAATTTAATCATTAAATAAAATCCATCATTTATATTTTTTATTTTTATTTTTTCTAAGTATCTTTTATTTTAATTTTTTATTCATTTTTAATATTACTATTTTTTTTATAATTCTATTATTGTGAATCTTTTTAAAACGGACTAGAAATAATCTTAATTACATATATTAACCCTAATTAAATTACAAAATGACAAACATAAATTAGAGTAAAAGTATTATTTGTAAATTCATATACAAAATAAAAAATGTCTGTAGATATTTGACTTAAAGGGTACTTCCTGTAAATATTTGACTCAGTAAAAATTAACTATAAAAAAAACTGCTTTAAGAATGACAAATATGAATTTCTCAAATATACAATATTACACTAATAATAAAAAAATTATAAAAAAAAATATCAGTAAAGTGTAAAAATAATATAATTTAATAATAAGATTTAGAAAATCGTAAATTTAATAATATTCAAATTTCTACGAGATGATAATTTACATAAAAAAAAAAAAAACTTGTACGATATGGCAATTGAAATTTAATCTGTAGAAGAGAAAAATAATAAAATCTAGCAATTATTCTTAAAACAACCTATAAGCAGTGCTAAAATTGACATCCTCCTGAAAAGTCAGGTCACCTGATAGCATCTTCAAGACCTCGAAGAAACTCTAAACACCTCAAAATGTACCAAAGGAAGCCCAATCCAAACAAGTGCAAGTTCAGAGCAACCTCCAGGTCATTCTAAAGAGTACTTGGTTTCTAGCAGAGGCATCAAGGCCAACTCGAAGTAGTTGAGATTCTGTTCAGATTTAGGCTTTTTTTTCTTACTGATTTCTTGTGAAAATCTCCTCTGCACTTTATCTTAAGTAGGCACGCGCGCCCTGTGCCGACATCCGATCACCTTCAAATCATGCCAAAATCTAACTAGAATTTCTTCCTTAGGGTAGCATTAGTTATTACTACCCATTCTACTTCTGTAATCAACTGATGATTACTAGCTTTCTTGCCCGTAAAAGAGAGAGATCTAAACTTGAGAACGGACTACTATAAACCTTTACTCCTAGTTTAAAGATCAACTTCTAGATACATTGCATGCAGATAATTAACTTAGGGGGCATTTGGTTCAATGTCATCCTCAATGCTTAGTCGAGATCCAACATACTAACTATATTTGTACATGAGTGAGTGGGAGAGAGAGAGAGAAAGAGAGAGTTTCATTCTTGAAGTGCCACTAAAATCCCAAAACTACTTTTGCATCTACCTCGCATCAGCAACTGCTTGTGTTGCATTCATCCCTCGAGTCAAGATCCGATCTCTATATTCGAATCCCGCTTTTTATTTTCAAACAAACAGTTTGTGAACAATCAATGAAAAATAAAATAAATGAAATAAAGAGTGAAAAAAAAAGAAAGGTACCAAATTAATGAAAAAAAAAACAATGAAAAATAAAATAAATGATTAGGCTGAATTGATGATTCAAGAAAGGTACCAAATTATTAATAAGACCATTGAAAAAAAATCAATTTTAAACAAAGTTTACACTAATCAAGTTGCCAAACAGCAACAACCAAGAAATTATCTAAGTATGATCGGCAACATAAATCTTTAACTCCAAATAAATAAAATCATTCTTTATATATTTTTATTTGTGCCTTTTTGAGTCTTCTACTTCCATTCTTTTATATGAAAAAAAATTAAATAGTCCAACTCTTCCTACTGGAGCTATTATTGACCTATAATTCATATGTCTAAACTATCTAAGTCAACTCTCTCTAAATTTATCATTAATTAAAACTACCCCAACGTTCCCATAAACTCTCATATTTCTCATTATATATCTTTTCATGTATGTTACCTTAGCATCTAATTCTTTGACATTGTTTTATTTATATGTTTCTGTTTTATAGATCAACATTCAATACCATATAACATTAAACTAGTCAGTTTCCCAAATGAAGTAATTTCTTGTTATGCATAAAAAATTAACAATTCCAGCAAAATGCATAAGTTTAATTCAGAGCCAGTGCCTCTGAAACCTTTCTTAAATACTAACACTAGCAAATATTAGACATAGAAAGTGCTGCACCACAGAACCCAACCATCAACATTAGTAAACTATTATGCAGAAAACACAAAGAAATGATAAATGAATCTAGTTTTTGCAAACCTAACATCACACAAATAAATGTTTCAAAGAAATTCAGAGCAAAGCATAACCCACGAACGTTTGTTAAAAACATAATATATACATATATATATATATGATTCTTATTAAACAGTACCTAAACTTGGTCAAAGACATCATATGATTAAATATATAAGAACAGAACACGAGAACAGTTTCCCAATCCAGTTTTCAAGAGGATAGCAAAATAATTAGAAACCACCTTTCTCTTCCGTGTGATGTTACAAACTCGAAGGGAATTGAATAGATTTTAAACCAGTGCTAGGCTCAACATACAGGGTTTTGAGATGTCAGCAGACAGACTAAATCTGAATTACAAGAACCACAGATAACCCACATACATCTCTAGATCAAATAACAAAATGAAAAAAAAAAAGATTTCAACATCTCAATGGTCAGCAAATCAAACAAAGTTGCCGGAACACCGCTAATGATAAGGCAAGTGAACGAGCATACTCGACATTTTGTTCTCAGACATTAAAGTCCTAGGAATGGGCACTGCTTTCTAGCATGATCTGGAATCAACTTAAGCATCATATCCATAGGAACTCCTTTTAACTCTGGTAAACAAAACCATAACAGTAGAGTGAATGCTTATATTCAAAACTTCTTGACAGAAAATTACACAACTAAAGGAAACAGAATGTCAGTCTAAGTTGAAATTTCATTTTAAACTAGATTTTGCACCGAATGCGTTACCACATAGGTATGACTATTGATGAACAAATAAATTTTATCCTATGCATACAGCTGGGACAAATAATGTTCAATGACGATAATGAAGTCAAGTACCCATGATAGCAATCATACCATGAGGCTTGAAGTTGAAGAGGGGAGGAAGGAACCGCCCATTTGGAAGACGGGTGCTAGGATCTCGAAGCTCATCAAAGAAGGGGTGGACTAGTGCCTCCAACTACAAAAGTAAGAATAGTAAGCAATTTATTCATTCTTCTTGAAACTATAATGGAGACATAAGGAAACTCACAGCTGTGCATCGAAGATTAGGAGAGTACTGAAGAAGCCTCGAAACAAGATCCACAGCTTCAGGCGGCATCCTTTTGTGGAAAATCTAATCAAAAGAAAAGCAAATCAATAATGTGCTTGTACGAAAACAATTCAAATAACTTGGGAATGGAGTACAATAACAATCAACCTTATGCCAAGGATGAGCTTTGATCTGTGGAAACTTAAACTCAGTATAATTTGGATTCATGCACTTGATTTCTTCACGAGTTGGGGTACCAAGGATCTGCATAACCAAGTAAGATTGCATGAATTTAGCAAATTTGCTTCTGAATAACGCATTTTGAGAAATATTAGCAAGCATAATAGCAGCGCAATGAGATTACCTTGATTATTTCAACTAGTTGGTCAACTCCACTCTCACCAGGGAAGAGAGGCTGTTAGGACAGAAAAAAGTTGGGATAACAAAATTATAAAAAAAAAAACCATTGATTAGAATCCATAATGCCACAAGCTGGATGATGTTTTCAACCTGTCCTAGAAGCAGCTCAGCAAGAACGCAACCAGCAGACCAAATATCAATAGCAGTGGTGTACTCAGTAGCACCAAATATAAGCTCAGGAGCTCTGTAGTACCTAGAGCATATATATGATATGTTTGGCTCTCCTTTTATCTAATGTAATCAAAAAAACAAAGTATCAGAGAGGAATTCCCTAGATTGAAGAAAATAATCAAAATTATCCGAAAGAAGATGCATACCAAGACCTTTGCACTTCCAAAATCACATAGTTTTAATTGGTGTGTATGAGGATTAACCTGTTTTAAGTACACATCTGCTGAGTATTGTAACAAAAACATTTTAAAAATCTACAGCCTTCCATAAGAGTTGATTTCTAAAACAAGGGAATTCTCAAATTTTGGGTACTCTATCAAAAATGTACAATCCAATAAACAGAGATAAGGACTGAACTTACCAAAAGATTCTGTGGCTTGATATCCCTATGGCAAACCCCAATGCAGCCATGGATATATGCTAATGCTCTAAAAATCTGGAGGAAAAGGTTAAAAAAAAGGTACTCGTAAGCATGCCACTCCACTTTTTCATGATTCATAGTGGTAAGTAGTAACAACTACTCAGATAATTTCTAGTAAAATTTGGCATTCTATTTACATTAAATATACACAGAAATTCTTTACTAAACAATAAAACAGTTTTTTGAAAGACAACTAATAGCAGTAAACTCAACCGAAAGATACAACACAGCATAAAAATAATCAATTAATGACTGCACAAAAAGTAAGGGCTTTTTGCTCCCATACAATCAATTTACTTGGGTAAAAAATAAATAGTAACGCAACACAAATACCATCAGTTATGAGGCATGCGCATTCATCCACAGAACAAATATCTCATATTTTAGTGGCTCAAATGGAAAGTAAAACCTTTCATTATCTCCCAAAAACAGAATACTGGTCATTTACATCAACATCGGCTGACTAAACAAGCCACCTATATTAAAAGCTTTACACAGAATATTTCCTAAAGAAACAGATGATTCATTAGCTAATCCATGATGAATAATCACTTTCAACATATCTTATGTTTTTAAAGAAGATATTCATGTTTTCATTCTCACAACTGTTCACAAAAAAAAGGAAAGATAACATCAACCAAAAGTCCCTGACCAGCTTACTCAACCATATAGAGAGAAGTGAGACTGAAGTCTATAGGTTAGTGGAAATATGCTCCAGATTCATAGCTAGATCATGACTGACACTAAAAGGGAAGCATGAAGAGTGCCACAAGCCAGGTTCAGGTCAGGTTATGGGTTCACATGCATTAAATATTATCTCCACGTTTAGAATTGGATAAGAAGTTGAGACTGCCATTGCACACTCAAAAAAGAGCTTTACAGGCAGCATTGGCCACCAAAAGGCTGTTTAGAAATGGTTTCAAACCCCCTAACACACACACACACATATACATACATACATATATATGTATATAGAAAGAGGGAGAGAGAGAGAGAGGACCAAAACAGACAATATAGTTGCAATTTTGCAAACGTACGCAATCACAAATAACATCACAATCGCATGAAATAGGCTGTTCCTGTATTCCATTTATTTATGTAATAGCCATTAACCAATAAAATGCAAGAAATGAAAGTATAAATGCCGAAGAAAACTAGTGGACATTCCATACCTGGTACGTGTAAAGCTTCACATATATTAATGGCATTCTCTGATTCATCTTGTTATAGTGTTTAATGACACGATGAACAGTCTCTGGCACATACTCAAGTACCAAGTTAAGATATAATTCATCCTTTTCAGTTGTTGAAAAGAAGCAGTGCTTTAGGGACACCACATTTGGATGGTCAAGGAGACGCATTGTCTGTAGTTCACGGTTCTTGTACCTTTTGTCCTGAAGAACTTTCTTTATCGCAACTGTTTCACCAGTCTCCAAACATTTTGCCTGTGGAATAACAGAAAATTTCAGAACACTATCAAGAGCATCATACACTTCTCAATGTTGGACTATAGAACCCAGAAAAGTACACTAACCTGGAAAACAATCCCAAAAGATCCATTTCCCACGACCCGCTCAGCCATATAGCTTATGGTCTGCAAAAAAGCAGCTTTCATATAAGAATAATTTAGTTAGAAGAATAAAATCTGGATTTGGAGAGCCAAGCTATCAGATCAATGGAATATTTATTGAGCAGACTCACCAAAGGTAGTTCACGATCTTACCTGCTTAGGCTGGCCGTTTCTGCCTCCAATAGTTGTTACAATTATATGTCCAGTTTCAGTACCATTACCATCAACAACAGTTGCTTCAACTTCCTGAAACATACATTGCATTAATTATGGACATTTCTCAAGAACTAATTCATCCAACAAGCAAGCAATAAAGCAGTCATCATTTCCATATTTCACATACCTTGTCATCCCTTATCTTCATGTCATTCATCTCATCCGGCAACTTATCCACATAATCACTAATGCCACTAGTGTTTTTTATACCTGATGTTGGCATAAAGCTAACAGAAGCCATTTTTTGTGACAAGAGAATACTGGCCTCAATCAATAACTTGTAGAGTCAAGTGTCATATGAGAAACCTATCCTTTTACCTGTTGCACAATAAAAAAATATGAACGTTCAGCTCAAAATAATAATAATAATAATAATAATAATAATAATAATAAATGCAAAATAAAAGGAAATATGAGAAACCTATGCTTTTACCAGTGGCCTCCTCAAAACCTTCATGCAAGTTCTTCTGGGGAAAAGCAAATAAAAAAGGAAATATAACGATGACAAACTAAAACGTCCAAACTATTAGGACATCCAAGGTTGCACAAATGCAGAAGAAAAGGAGTACTTTCTGTCCAAGCACATAATTTTCCGTCAATTATGTAACAGACTTGAGCAGGAGCAAATCAGACGAAAACGAACAAAAGATGTAGTAAAAGATGTAGTAAACAATAGATCCTCAAGGAATAGAACGAAATATCAAATTCTCGAGAAAGGAGAATCAATTAAAAATCCGGACAAAACGATTCGACTAAGAAACCAAGAGATCCAAGCCAGAACCACAGCTACGGTCAATTTGACAAAGAAATCATAGGCTTTAATATCAAAAAGACTTAGAGAGCAAATCAAGTCCACATGAACCCTAATCGAGGGTATCCCTAAGAAGAAATTTAAAAGGTCTCAACAAACGAGAAAGATCGAGGGTATCCCCGTAAGCCAAATCGGAATGGATCAAAAGATCTACCTGCAGGCAGAAGCCCGATTTACGAATAACGCATCGCAGGATACAAAAAACATCATTAAGCTTCCAGAAACGCCATAATATCAGATCGAATAAAAGGATGCTTACAAGATCCTGCCTCCTCAGAGCCTCGAACCCGAAAAGTCTAGCACAAGATAGAGATCCCAAGCCGAATCGAAATCCTGAGGTCGAATGAAATGAACCCTCCTCCTCCGTCTCTACTTCCCCGCAACAAAATAATCCCTCTCTCTCTCTCTCTCTCAGGCGTGCTGACAGTCAAAAGAGAAGAAAGAGGCTTCCGTCCTTGATTTTCATAATGACAGCTTTGACCGTTCAAACGTCTCCTGCTGATGCCCTCGCCGTGTAGCCAGAAATGAAGCTGCCTCCAACGACTCTCATCAACATTGTCAAAATCGGGTCGGAATTAAAGTAGAACCATTATTTATTCAAATCATACCAATCATCCTATTAATCAAATCAATAATATATATATATATATCATTATTATGACAACAACAACAACAACAACCAAGCCTTAATCCCACTAGGTGGAGTCGGCTACATGAATCCTTTGTTTCCATTGCGCTCTATCAGTTACCATATATCATTATTATGAAATAAAAATAAATTAAAATTTGTCAAATATAGAAAAAACTTATTATATATAATTACAATATTCATTTTAAATAGCAAATCAACTATTAATTGGAATAGTCGGTTTAGTTTAGTTTTTAAAATACTGCCCTGTTTGGTGCGATGACTAAAATAATATTGTTTAAAAAATAATAATAATAACAATAAATAAATCTTTTAATTCGAGTATTTTGATATAGAATCTAAAATAAAGTTAGTATTTTTATTAAAAATTATTGAGTATGTGAAGTAAAATAATATTTTTTAATATTAAAATTTATGTAGAATGATTAAAAAAATTATTTATTTATTTATTATTAATTTTTAAATTAGTACTATTTTGGTTCTCGCGCCAAATAACCAATTGCCTGAGTTCTACAAATTTGTCATTAAATTAAGCTAAAACTATCAGAATCAATTTAGTATATTTCGTGAAAGAAAATTAGTTTATAATATTAAAATTAATGTATAATACAAAATAATGGTGATGACCATTTTAAAATATATGCATGACTTGAAATAAAATCTCTCCTCAATATTATCAAAGAAGTTGTTAACAGAAGAGCGGTAAATTAAGTTATCGGAGTTAACAGTAGAAAAGGGAGAGCGGCGATGTACAGAGTAAGGGGTTAGAAGGAGAGAGGGACAAATAAAGAGACTCAATATTTCATATGTAATTTTGTTGTTTTTGTGGCTTAACTTCAAAATTGGCGAAAGACAGGTATTAAATGTATAAATCAAAAGGCCTAAACAAAAATTCTTTTACCAGACCTATTTGTTATAAAAATAAATATAGAGACCTTGTCGTAATTTACCCTTTAAATTTTTTGGCATTTGGTTAATGTCATCTTGATGCTAGTTTACTGAGGCAATATTTTGTCATAGTATATCTAACGACTACAATCTTATTTAGAGAAAGTACAAGCATTCAGTAACTCATGAGAAATAATCAATTAGAAAAATGAGTACGCTAATAGTCGTAGATCAACCAAAGAATTTTACATGATAACCCCTTAGTCAAAACTAACAAAACCTTATTTAAAACTTAGACTCTAAGAGAATATATCAAATATTATTACTAAGAGAGCGTTTGATTCAATAATATCTTGATGTTATATCAATTAAATAGTGGACCAAAACAAAATAAACGTGAAAATAATATCCTCATTTGTGATTGTGTATAATCTTCCGTAGGGTGTGACAATGGAGAAATTCATCAGGGATGGAATTTTGTTTTTAGAAGTGCTCAACTTTAAATGCCTAAAGAATTTACTCTTCAGAATAGAGGGATCATATTTTAATTTCCTATACTTCGAGTTTTAACAAATCTGGAAGATTTAAGTACTATTATGTAACATATGAACTCATCATGTTTAATGTTTTATTATAATTTGTGGCTTTAGGATGAAGTAAAATATTAATAAAATATAGGCACTTAATTATAATTACACAAATGATGACCTTAAATGCAATTTCTATAAAATTGAAAGGGAGATGATTGCACCAAATGTGTGTAATTCGAACTTTTCATATTCAGTGTTCAAATTAAGTTAGGGACGGCAATGTGGGCAAGTTTGGGGCAGATTGACCAATATCTAAACCCGCTTCATATCCGTTTTCGCCTTTCCCCAAATATGTTTTCATGAAACTGCCCACCCTCTCCTGCCCTGATTTCTATGTCTCTCGCCCCGATGTGGCACAACAAGAACGCAGGGCAGCAAAGTAGTTGCAGTGGCAAGCAGCGCAGCGAGGGCTTTTGCAAACTTCACAATAGTGGCAAGCGGCGCCAAGCGTAGGGTTTCTATGAACACTGCGGCAGCCCCAAAGGCTCTGAGTTTTTCCCGCATTCCTGGCTAGCTCCAGGCGGGTGTAATTTTGCAACGTGATTTGCTTGTGGCAGATAGCAGCTGTCCAAGGATGAGCAGGAATCGATCCCTACATGGTACACTCTCTCCCATTATTTTCTGTGGGAACTAGCAGAGATTTCCTTTATGCACTAGCTCACGCGAGGAGTCAGCCCCCATCCCGATCTCTAGACGCAATGATTTTTTTTTTTTGGTTATTAAGTCGGATAAGGAGAAGGGCGGAGAGCAGGTCATTCGTATAATTTGAAAACCCATACCCATCTCATTAGGAGCTGGTACAAGTACAAGTATAAATTGCCACTCCTAAATTAAGTCCATCAATGTAAAATTGATTGTGTAGAACGATTTACTTAGGACTTAAGTGAAATTCAATTATAATTTATGAATGACATTGAATTAAATAAATAGAATGTTCATTTTTTTTTTTTTGAAAATGAATCATCATCATTTTTCAAAGTTTAAATTCTATACGTAAAGCACTTTAATGTTTAGTCCATTAAGTCATAGTGTAATGATTTTAAGACCATAGGTCATTCGATGCAATAATCATGGACTTCTCCGCCATGAGGGTTAGACGACCTTCTGACCGTCCGATCCAGCCCTTAGAATATCCATGCCGTCCAAAATCTCAGATCTCAGCCGTTGCCATTTTAATTTTCGACCGCAGGATCTGATCTGTTTAATTGATCATCCGATCGTGCAATGGATTAAGAGGGAGCGGTAGCCATCGGATTAAGGCCGTCTGCTCGTAGATAAGAGCTAAATCAGATTTTGAATTAAAATCAAAATTAATTTAATTAAAAAAATAACTAATTAGTTATTTTTACAATTCAAAATTTTTATCAATTTAATTTCAAACATAACTCAAAATTAAGTATATTTAAAAAGTAAAAAAAAATTACTATGCCACTAAAATCTAATTATAAAAATTATATAAAAATTACAATACATGCACAATTCATCTCACAAATTTGTGATATATATGTAAAAAAAAATTATAATTTTCATACTAGTTTTGTGGTTAATAGGGATATTAAAATTTTGATTGTCAAACACGTAAAATAGTTAAATTTATCGACATATATCATAGAAATTTTATTGTTTTTATTTCTAATCATTAAATCAAAATAGACTACTATAATTTAAATTAATTTAATGAACAAATAAATATATACTCAACATTTTAAATAAAAAATTAAAATTTAACCAAAAGTCGGACGGACTAGGATTCGAGCTTGAATTGGTAATAAACAAGGTCCAGCTCGGATCAAAATTAGATTAAGTTCTTATCTTTTTTGTTAGGTTGAATCAAGATCCGATTGAAAACTCTCAATTCTAAACCTTGCATAGGTTCCACAATGCAGTGGAAGTGATTACTATTATAGTCCTAGAGTCAAACCTAGTGCGACCAATATAGACTACATTCCATTTGGGAGACATCACGAATCCTATATTGCATATAACTTATCGAGTTTCTAGAGCAATAGCACACACAGCTACCTCACAGCAAGTGTGATTACTACCGTTCTTTATATACAAGGATCATATGGATAGAACCTATCGTGTACCTGCCGGCGGCCGCGCTGCGTCGCCCCTGCACGGCGATCAGAGGGAGAGAGAGGCGGGCCACTCTCTCCTCTCG
>JAEMOT010001640.1:749569-825896 GCA_019297695.1 Apostasia ramifera | reverse complement strand
CCGCACATGCCGCACGACCTGCCGGCGGCCGCCGGTAGGTCGCACATGCCGCGCGACCGCGCGACGTCACCCGTGCTCGGCAATCGGGAGGAGAGAGAGAGGATGAGGGTATTTTAGTAATTTTAAAATTTTTTTAATAATAAAAAATTAAAAGAATGGCCCATTTGATAATTTATTAAAACTTAGGATGATGTATGATTTTAAAAATGTGGGCCTACACGTTATTATGCGTTAAACTAAAGGACCTGGGTGTAATTATCACTAAATTTAATTTAAATTCAAAATTAACATTAGGAAGAAATCAATAAAACAAATGAAATAATGAAAACATTTTGATGATTGAAAAACCCCCAAAGTTTGCAGCTCAGGTTCTTAATCTGAGATCCAAGGTTTATGAACCATCCTGCTATTGAAGCCTCCCTGGACTCAATATAGCATCGAGTGAAACCTACCTTCATCCATACTTTCCTCGCATAGCAAAGGTCCCTTAGTATGTGAATTGAAGATTCTTTGCCGTGTTGGCACAAGAGGAATTTGTAGAAGAGAGCTCAATTCGACGGACCCGCAGATTGCTAGATGAATGCAAAAAATCATGGCTAGCATGCCACATGAAAACCTTAATTTTGCTAGGGATCTGCATACACGAAATACAAGCCCAAATAGGTCTCACCACCTGTGCAGGTTGAGTGTTGCACACCTGAGATCTACAGTCTCGTGTTAAGCATGAGGTTGAAATGAATTTATAAATGCTGCGGACCGAATAGTTGCTGGACGGATGGAGTGCCCAAATCTTTGCGATCTGCTCCCAGCTTGTGCTCAAGTGGGATGTTGTAGATGGCCATTGCATCCTCCACGACGAAGGCACTCGCAATGATTTGATTGTTTCGACTGCAAGTAGTACGATCAATGAGGGAACCTATGGTTGCATTTGCATGAAGAGCATTGATATCGGAGTAAATGGTTTGAATAGCAAAGGTCTTGGTAGCCGTTTATCATTCCAGATCTTTATGTTCTTGCCATCCCAAACACGCCAAATGATTCCCCGATGAATTGCTTAGCTTCCTATATACTTCTCCACATGTATGACGAGTCTCCTTCAATCCCTGCATCCTCCATATTACGAATATGGAAAGTATCGACCCAACAATGTTCTAAAAATCAATGAGTTTTGGTTTTGATATAGGCATCGCCATTGTTTGCCTAACATCACCAAGCAAAAGATGGTGAGACTTCTGAACCCAATACATCCTGCAGCCTTTGTTTTGCACAGAGTATTCCACACACCAGTGAATACCCTTGGATGTCGAGCAGCTTCTCCACCAAAAGTAGGCAATCATACTTTCAATTTCATTGCAGAGGGTGAAAGGGAGTGTAAATATAGTCATTGCATACATGGGAATAGCTTGGGCAACAACTTTGATCATAATTTCCTTTCTCCCTATAAATAGGAGTCACTCCTTCCATCACTCTAATGTGTTGTACAATCATTTCTTTAATCCATGAGAAAGCCATTCTTTTAGCTCTTCTAACCATGGAGGGAAGGCCAACATATCTGCCAATGCTCGGCTCCTCCTTAACACCAAGCAGGTTCATCACCTCTTCCTTGTTCTCCTTAAATGAATTTTTGCTGAAGAATAGTCATGATTTGTCGAGATTGAGTTGTTGCCCGGATGCCTTTTCATAGAGTTCGAGAATATGTTTGACTCTACGGTTCTTTTCAAGACTAGCCCTAAAGAACTATCATCAACAAAGAAAAGATATGAGATGATAGGGCTTCCTATGCTCGCTTTGATGCCATAGATCAGTTGTTGCTCTTCTATGTTGATAAGAAAGGACGAGCCTTCAGCACATATAATAAATAAATATGAGAGAGGAGGTCGCCTTGCCTACGGCCGTGCTGGGTCTTGATACATCCAAAGCAAGAGCCATTGAGGGCTACATTGTACGAGATAAAGGAAATGCAATCAATAACACTTTAGATAAAATTTGAGGGGGAAACCAGTGCTTGCAACAAATACTCCAAGTAAATTCATTCCACTCTATTGTAGGCTTTGCTCATGTCTAGCTTTAGTGCACTGTACCTTCATTTTTTTTTTGTTGTGTGCACACATTCATAGGCTATAATGACATTGTTGGAGATGAAGCGTCAAAGGCACTTTGGTTCTTTGAAATAATGTATTGTAATATAGCCTTTAGTCTATTCACGAGAGTTTTGGAGATCACCTTGTACAAAACAATGCATAAGCTAACTGGATGGAAACCTTTCATGTTATCAACACTTTTGGATTTGGGTATAAGAATAATGGTTGTAGAGATGATATCCTTTACACTTCTACCTCCATTGAGGACCTCAAGGCATAACTTGGTCACTGTTCCAAAGTAATCTCTGAGATGTATAATGTGATTCCTCTTCCTGCTATTTGTTATAGAGTGAAAAAATGTCATGATATTTGAGCCAATTCACTCACATGCTGCTTCCAAAGAACCTCCTTGTGTCCGAGAAGCTCACTGTCATTTTTTGAGCTCGCCTTTTGAATCCAGATTGCCGTGGGATTGCAACAGAGAATCTAGCTGAGTCTAAAGCACCCTATTTCAAAGGAATCTGCATGAAAAATTTCAAAATTTATGGACTAAAGTGCTCTATCAACCTCAAGACCCAGAATAATTAACTCTAATTTCTTTGGAGGCGAGCCTAGACATACTCAAGTACAACACTATAATAACCCAACGAGAAAAGAAAACAAGCTACAAGATTTTTGAAAGATATTTTCCTACCCTTGAGATATTGTGTAAAGGATGATAGATATGCCTAAAGCTCAAGAGCTGAAATTAGTCGAACTTAACTTAATATTGATCCCTTGACAAATTTCATTTTTCTCAAGCTTTTTGACTGATTTATTTGTCTTTTAGGCTAATCACAATGGTTACAAAAATTTGTGGCATGACATGAACTTCACAACTTATACCTCCCTTCCGATCGTTGCCCAATTTACATGTGTCGTTAACTTAAATTGTTCAATATCCACAGGGATCGAGTCATATCTACCAGTCAATTTCAATTGGAATGTGAAATAGGTGGAAGTTCTCTGGTTGACGGTCCTTGGTGCCAGTCATATTGGCTGATCAGCCTTCAAGGAAAATCGACTGCCTATAGCAACGAAACACAACTATACAAGGGCTCACTTTCACCCATATCATTTCAAAGGTCAAAAGTTGTCCTCTGTCTCTATCCTTTGCTCCTGTTGCACCTGCCATTATCTTTGGAATTTTTATCACACAACGGGATTCTTATCCCAACAAAAGAATTCATCCACATTAGATCTTTTACTACATAAATGAATTATTTATTGGTGATTTTGAAATGTCAGACACTCCCTTCTGCAGCTTCTTGTTCTATCTCTTGATAAAATTCCTAAATCTGGAAGCCAGAATGAAGACCCTTGGAGCTTTTTGGACTTTGGAGTCTTCCATTTTAAGTTCAAGTTGCTGGTTTTTTTTTTGAATGATGAAAGTTGCTGGTTTTTTATCTTGCTTTGTCCCTTAGATTCTTTGATATTCTCCTCACAACCTCAAGCTTATATTGGCAAATCTATACATAGTTTTTAAAACAGATCACTCTTTTGAAGGAATTGTTTTCTAAACTTCATCTTAAGTCCATTATCTTCCTCTAAATACCCTACTGTGGTTTTTACTCTTAGGCTTTAGCTTGATAATCTTTTAAGAGGCTATCATGGCTCATGGTTTTTTGGCATATCGAGGAAGAGTTAGGGTTTCGATTTTAAGCTTCCAGAAAAACAATAGGTGTGATTTAACCCTCGAGCTCAAACAAAGGTCAGCTATTTCCCAATAAAAGGAATAGCAGCAAAACAAACTTGAGCGTAAGGCTGGCCACTGATCTAGTTAAAACGGTTCGGAACATAAATCATTTAATCAGTTACCCGTTCCGGGTAGAACCAATAAGGGGGTGAACCAAATTGATCCCAAAACTAGTAGAATTGATGGCTCCAGTTCTACCTAAAATCGACGCGAACCGATGGTTCCTTTTAACTAATTGAACCAAGTCATAAAAACAATCCCCATGCAAATGGTGCCCAATCGGCAAGAGTAACTAACCCTTTTAAAAATTTCTTGTATCAGTTGAACTCTCTGAAACTCACTGGGCATCAACCAAGCTGCTAGTGAGGCAGCTGGTTGCTGCCACATTATAACATGCATAACTTTGCTACCGTTATGTTCAACCTTTGTCCAAAAAAATGACAATATTCCTTATTGTTTCCACTCAAACTCTAATAACCACTTAATTTTAAATAAAAATGCACTCACATCTGTGGCTATATCGACCATAAAAATGTCTACATTTATACTGAATCCGCAACAGAAATGCAGCACATCAAGTGCTGCAATGCACACATATAATTTCTTTCCTTGATTTCGTGCACAACCTGCTTGTTATGCATGCAGACATTTGCAAGTGTGGATTTACTGGTGAGAACTGCAAATTATGCAAATGCTCAGGCATGCACACGCAGATGCATAGAAATATTTTGAAATTACCACTAGAAGGCGATCGAGAAGGTCATTGAAGAGGATATGACAGGTCCTTCAGTTGCTGAGGATCAACTCCTGATGGCGCATGCGTCAGGGCACACTGGGCAGTTGCCGTCTTCGGAAAAGCTATTACATCCCTTATGGAATTTGCACCAGCCAAAAGCATTACTAACCGATCCAACCCATATGCAATCCCACCTGTAGATAAGAGGAAATAGAGATAGTTTAGAAGAAGAATAGCACTGCTACGTTCCAGATACAAGATACAAGAGCATGCAATCATGAAGCGCATGCAGAACTGGATAATCTGCAATCTAAGTATTCATGGTAAACGTACATCTGTAACTTTGCATTAGACTCATCATAAATTAAAATTGTGGTTGCATATCTTCTAGATATGATGAATAGCTGTAGCATCTCTAGTACTAGGATCCGTGACTTCCGAAGAGATCCTCATGTTGCATCCCTTCCTAAGAAGTCCTCTAGTACCAAGTCTGGAGGAAAGAATATGTGGACAAGTAATTTTAGTATAGCATAATGGTCTTATTTAGTTGGAGTATGTTATGAGGATGCTTTATGTTTCTTTTGAGAAAGTTATTTTAGAAATAAAGTTATTTTATTATTAAAAATTGCATTGGATATGAAATAAAATTGAATTTTTTATAGAAGCATGTATAGGATGTGAAATAAAGTATATTTTAAAACTTAAAATTTGTGTACAATATGAAATAAGTTGAATTTTATATTTGGATTTGCGTGTATAATGTGAAATGAATATAAAATATTAATGAAAGTATTTTTAGCATATTTTGAGGATTTTTGGGCCTCAACGAAACGAAGCTAAAATGTCACTTCTTATGATGGATTTCTCTCGTATGAATAGCCCGGGGATATTCCCTACTTAAGATATGCTATATCAAAACCTAGCAAAATGTCAAAAGAGCAAAGGTAAAGGCGTCTGACACAAGAGAGGATCAAGCTCACTTTTATTTGACTTCTAGGCATGGAGATCAATCTGAGTTTTATATGAAAAAGATTTTTGGCTGTTCATTGGGTTTTCTCTCCACTCTATAGAAAAGCTATTAATCTTCCATGCCTGCCAAATCACTTATTATTTTGAGCTGTATTTGGATTATACATGGAAATGATGTTGGTGGGCATTGAAAGAAAAGCGTGCCCATCTAACATTAATGTAAATAAGTACATGTACGATGGATTGGAAACTGGGGTGAGGACTTCTGGCAGCAATTAGAAGTTTCTTATTACAAATGAACTACAACAAGGTTCTATGTTAACTTGTTATTGTAAAGAAATAGATGACTAGATAGGTCATATTTTATGATGCATGCTTTTCACAAATGATATGAGTTTTGATATTGAGACTAGGAGTTAACAAGAGATTGGAGTCTTGGAAGAGCACTTTAGAAGTAAATGGGCTTAAAATTGAATAGAACTAAGATAGAGTACATGCATTGCAGGTTTATTGATCATGAAGAAAAGTGACAAAGTCATGAGATAAAATGAGATGCTAGTTCTATTATGCGAGAACTTCAATTATCTCGTGTCTATTATTCACAATAATGACTAAAGAGAAAAATGTCAAACAAAGAATTAAGGCAATATAATGAAGGAATATGTCAAGAATTCTATGCGATAAGAAGAGTCAGGTTTAAGGAAAAAATTATAAAACTGCTATTCGACTAAATAATAAAACATTTGAGTGAAGTTAGGTAGTTAAGTAGAAAATATTCACTACAATAGTGTAGCCGAGATGCAAATGTAGAGATGTGATGGAGGAATAAACAACATTAGAAATGATTATATCACAAAGAGGGTGAGCATGGAACTATTGAGGGTACGGTGGAAAGGCATCTAAGCGGCTGGGTTATGTCTATCGTCAACATTGTTTGGGCCAGTAAGCCTATTTATGTCTCCAGATTACTTTATTTAAAAAATACTAGAACTCTTGATTATATATCAACACTTTGATGCAATGTAATAAACTATATGTCGGCAATAAATGAAATATAAAATAAAATAATTAGAATTAAATTTATGATAAAAAAAGATACCAAATTACTAATTAGACCATTAAAAAAATTAAATCATTTTCAAACAAAATTTAAAGTAGTCAGTTACCCGAATAAAGTAATTTCCTATTATGTGACAAAAATTAACAATTTGAGCAAAATGCATAACTTCAATTCAAAGTCCAATATCTTTGAAAAACCTATAGGCAAATGTGAGGAGATCCAAATCACAACATAACAGCGAAAGGTGTGGACTGAAAATGACCTGAGATAGGTCATAAAAATGTTATCTTGAAATACTCGTGCACACAAAAGGCATGAGCTGAATGAAAAAGAGAAATTCATGTAGCCAACCTCAAGTAGCTTGGAATTAAGGTTTTTCTGTTTTTGTTGTTGCTGCAATTGCTCAAATTTCATTTAAACAAGACTTTTTAACTAGATAATTTTCTAGAAGAACAAAACAATTTGAAATTTTTGCTTAACAGTGGATTAATTCGAAAAGCAAAAATAATTTTTTTAATGATATGCATAAAGTGAAAAAATACATCTCGTGTGTTGTGTAATAAAAAAATTTCACTTACACTTAAAGGTAAATTTTATAAAAAATAGTAAGACCAATAATGACAAATGTTGCTGAATACTAATTTACAAAGAGGAACATACAAATAAAATAAGTATTGTAGAAATAAGAATGTTAAAGTAGATGATGTGCATACGTGAAATGATAAAATGAAAAATAAGTATATTTACGAGAAGATTGGAGTAACATCAGTTAAGGATAAACTCAGAGAAACCCGACTTAGATAGTTTGAAAATATAAATCGTAGGCCACTCCAAGAAGAAAACTTGGGTTATTCAAACTTGCCTATGTAAAAAGAGGAAGGGAGAGACCAAAATAGATATGGCACGAAACAATAGGGATTGATCTTACACATTTAGAATTAAATCAGAATTTGCTAACTAATAGAGAAGGGATCAAAGTAGCCGACCCCTCTTAGTATGACAAAGGCTTGGTTATTATTATTGTTATTGTTGGATATAAATAAAGTTGTTAATATTTATTAGACCTTAACATAGCTAATAATATTCTTCAAACTTAGCCTGTTTGGTTCATGCCCAAGTTGGGCATAACTATTTTTTAAAAAAAATAAAATAGCTTACATAATTCTCAATACATTAACCAAATTTATTTAATATTCTCACAATTAACTAACATTATTTCTCATATATATATATATATATATATATATCAAAAAAAGATTTATATATTTTTATAAAAATATTGAAAAAATGGCCTAACTTGAATATAAACCAAACAGGGGAGAGGACACAAAATGATTAGAATGGAAGTATTTTGATAACAATATTTAAAAACAAAATAGATGCTTAAAAGAGTACTGATTATTGGAAAAAAAAAGTGTACTGATAATTGGAAAAAAGTATAAGTATGAAGTAGAACAAAAATAAAGGTATCCTACAAATAAAAAGAACAATAATAAAAAAAAATTGAATATACTTGGAACAGTAATGGACATAACTTGGGGAAAAAAATTGAGGTAATCTCTACAAGGTCAAAAGGTTAATTTGAATTATATACTTGGATCAACAATGGGGATAATTATTTGGTAAGAAAAGTATTGAAAGAAGTAAAAGAACAAAAGGAAGTCTTCAAGCTACTTCCATTGCTCTTGGAAAAAAATCATCTGAATACAAATAATAAGTGATTTGGTGAAAGTTAAAAAGAGATGTTAAAAGTATATTTATATATGGAAGATGCAAAGAATGGAACAATTAGTAATACAAGTAGTAGTGAAATTACCAAGAAGTTTTAGTTTAAATGGATTTTGTTGATACCATAATGTTAACATGCTATGTTACTTGAATTTAAATAAACTTTAATATAAAAGAGAAGAAGAGCAACGGAAGAGTAAGTCACAGACCAAGTAAAAAAGAATATTCATTATCATTTCCAATTTTAATGAAAATAGATTTGTTAACTACTAATACTAACCATAGATGGACACGATTTAGCTAGGTGTGATAGTTTTAGATAACTTAATTCTATTTTGCATAATTATTAAGATACATTTTAGGATTTCGCTAATATGAATTAAGGTGGGTGGGATTAACAAAGAACCTTAAGTGAATATCTCATAAAATAGTAACAAAACACGAATAACTGCATGGACTAAATATTCAAGAATTAAAAGTGAAACAAGTCAAAATGTTGAAACAGTACATGCGACAATGGTTGAAATGATAGGGTATCAAAAGTAACTATATCAAGGAGAGTGCGAGCAACATGTATTGAATACAGAAATAAAGAAAGTGGATTGAGGTGATTTGAGAATGTAAAATAAAGACTAGAAAATGCACCATTAGGTTGTGGAGACAACTACTGTCGAAAGGAAAATAATAAACAAAAAGAAAGATAACTTAATGAGCATGCCTTAACGCAACATGCAACATTTAAAATGAATGATCAACCAACAAATATTCATAAAGTAGAACCCACATAATTGGAATAATGCTACAGATGATCATGATGATGATGCTTACTCCTATGGTTTCAAATTCACCTGAATTTTTAGAGCCCAATATGCTTCAATTTGTATACTAAAGGACCTAGATTTTTTCAATTTTCTTACAACAGTAGTACCCGAAGCTCTCAGACCAAATTCTCATACAAGAATTACATACCATGCGGAGGTGCTCCTTGGTCAAGTGTCTGCAAGAAGTACCCAAACTTTTCTTCAGCCTGTACATTTCATAGCATATCACTATAAGAGATTTAAAATACAACATTCACACATCAACCATAGAAACTGATAAGAATGGAATCAAATCTCTTAATAATTTGGCCTTGTTAAATTACATACTTGCACTTTTAATATATTATTAAATGAATGTACACATGCATACATAAAATGCAAACAAAGATGTGCACAGAATTTAAAAATGCGAAACAACATGCACATACAAGTACATTAACAAAATATTAGTAAGCAGGTAGATTGAATTACATTGGTATGAGCAATTGTCAAAGGGCAAGTCATGGTTCACATTACTTCCATATGTCAAGCAGTTTTACAAAATGCTCACATATATACTTACGCATTAATTGCGCGCAAGCACTCCATGCATACATACATATACATGCATATATATCTATACATATACGTAATATGCATATATATTAATATTAAATAATGATATTTTAAGACCGCCCATCAGTCTACAACTAAAAGTAATGACACTAGTTATCATAAATACTAACAAGATGATTAATGACATTTTGGTGTTAACTTAATTTAATCAAGTAATATTTAATGAGTATGCTCCTACTACATCAACTCCATACTCATGGTAGCGCTATGGTTAGACCTTTCATAAAAGAGATCAGATTTGTTTATACAATGTTTTCCATGATGTAGAACAATATTTATGGTCATGATCATGCACGTATGTTTACAAATTAGAAATGTTCATACATAACTTTATACATTAGTAAATATCTATGATGAGGAAATGCTCAGGCATGCAGACTAATAAACTATTGGTATTAAAAAGTAGTTCGAAGCAATGTTCCTATGAATCAACCAATAACAATCAATTTTGCAAAGAAAATTCATCAAATTCATCATCAGTGGTCATTCAAATTTTGTTTTTGCTTTTACATAACCAAGGGATGTCATTATAGATGGCATAGACATGGTCCCATAATTTCCTATCCCCGACCTCAAGTTTCTAGAGTAAGCCTCATCAGTAGTATCTATGACGTAGGAATGCATGCAAACTTACATACTAATTAGCACTAAACACATTTCGAAGCAATGTTCTTATGCATCAACCAATAGCATTCAATTTTGCAAAGGAAAATTGACAACTTCATCTACGACAGTCATTCAAATTTCATTCTTGCTCTTACACAATCAAAAGATTTGTCATTAAAGATGCCATAAATGTGGCACCATAAGTTCCAGTCCCCACCTCCAAGTATATAGCTCTGATTGGCAAGCCTTATCAAGTTTTCCTTTTTAACATCTCTAGCGAATAAAGTTACTTTATGTTAGTTCCTCGTTTGTGTGTATGGGTTTTAATGTTTGGGAAACGCGTTTGAGTTTGATATTAAAAATTCATCAAAATTGTTTTCATGTTAACTCATAAAATATTTATAAAATGGAATACATGATGAAAAGAAAAGATAAAATGCTAGAATATACCCAAGCAAAGCCAATATGAATTGGATCAAGAAAGAGCTGAAGAATACGATGATCAAGATGAGATTTTATTTTGGGTAGAAAATATGTAAACCAATGAATATGTGAAAGTATGATGGAAAGAATCTTGAGCACATTGGACACAATTAGAAGTGAATTGGGTTCGAGTTCGGACCAATTTGGAGTGTTTTAGATCAAACGAATAGTGGAAGGGCTGTTTTTCGTGATCGACCAATGGGCTTGGTCAACCACAGTGATCGTTCAGCTTTCCTTTTCATATTTTATTTTTTATAGTTTTAAGTATTTTAGCCATAACATTCTTTAAAGACCTCGAATTGATAAATCCTTTTTGTGTTAAAAAATAGATTTCAAGACCTTTTGAACTGTATATAATTTGATAAGTTTTAATCAAGGATAGATAGCAAAATTAATTTAAAAGTGCTATTTGTTTGATATTTCAACTGGTCATTTTTCTTTCTAATTGGGGATCAATTTTCCATCTTTGCTAAATGTCTGAATCCTCTATTTATAGAGAACGCTCCTTAGAGTGCAGGATGACTTCAGATTGAATTTACATCAAAGTTGTGCAAAATTAAAATATCTTCTAGTAATCAATTGTTTTTGGTTAAAAGAGCTGTGTAAGGTCACCTACTCTTCTGCTCAAGCTTTAAAAAGCAGAACTCCCATCATGCATACCAATTTCATTGGTTGATC
This sequence comes from Apostasia ramifera, assembly GCA_019297695.1. Classification (NCBI taxonomy): domain Eukaryota; kingdom Viridiplantae; phylum Streptophyta; class Magnoliopsida; order Asparagales; family Orchidaceae; genus Apostasia; species Apostasia ramifera. Next base: position 814,384 of record JAEMOT010001640.1, on the reverse strand, counting down.
TAGGTGACATTTGTGATACTTTATAATTGATTCTTTTTTTTTTATCTCTTAATTTCTTTTTGGGAAGGAAAGAGTAAGATCTTATGTTCTACTTAGTGAGGAATAAGTGTGCTCTTTGTAAGCTCTCCTTCAAATGAAGAATGATTTAGAGAGTGAACCTAGATTTGAGAGTGGCTCTTGGTAACCGTGTGAGTCTAGGTGATCGTGTGAGTCTAGGCGAGCCAGCTTCCTTTGAGAGAACTAAGTAAATGAAACTTACTGGAAAATGGGTGAAAAATTGTAAAGGAATTCTCTGCCTAGCTTTGTGAAAAAAAGTCATTTCATAGTGAGATTCTTATCTGTTGCCTTTAGGCCATTGATGTAGGCATAGGCTGGATGAACCATGTACATCTAGTGTCTTTTATTTACATGCTATCACTTATTATCTCTTGTTACTACTTATTTGTTTTGGTTGATGTGAATAATTTCATTTCATATAATTGCCTATTCACCTCCTCTAGATGGCCATCTCACCTACATTTTATACATGAAGTACCAATGCATCAAATATTTTACAAAGGAATCAAGAAATGTTTTCATGCATGTGCATGGATAATGGACACGTAAAATAGTCGAGATTTTCGAAGACAAATTAGAGCATTCATTGAGCATTTCCTCTCATCTTCAAAGCAATACAATAATGAATAGATTTTTATAAGCCAATGCAACTTCAGAAAAGAATTAGCACATAGAAGATCATGTAAATCTATTAGAGAAAACTAGTATACATTGAAAATCTACTAAAGAGCACCAGAATGAGTTAACGATGTAAGCAATCATTCAACAGATCCATTTTAGACCTTTGTAGAGGTCAATATGCACCTGCTTAGGAGAAATGCCAATAGTCTCAAAAACTTTCTCTTGAACCTTGCGCTTATGAATCCTCATACTTCCACCACCAATCTGGTGCATTTTTCAAAGCATAAAAGTAATTTGATCAGTATTTTCAATGCCTTGAATACCCAACAAAAAGAATGAAACACCACTGTCAAAAACAGTTGGTACAACAACTATTATAAAAGAGATCCCTAAAGTATATGATGAAAGAATTTTTCAGATCCCTGAAAGTTCGGATGATTGAATAATGCAACAAGACCCTTCCAATTGTATAATTTTCTAGCTAGAATCATCCACCTGTATACTAAGTTTGTTTAGATTATCCCTTCATCTTTGTATAAGCAAATTAGCATCCATCTTGATTTGTCATTATTTGTGATTTTTTTTAAAAAAAATAATCACTATCTATGCTTTCGATCCATCAGCATTATATATTTACTTATATACTAGTATTATCCCTGTGCATTGCAAATTAAGCGATTTGACTGTAGCCCATTAAAAAGAATCAACGATAGTCTATATATAAAGTCAGATAAAAAACAATTATGAATCTTATTTGTGTACACTACTTTTCAAATTTAGCATGAGATTATTTTTGAGGGCCTGTTTATTTGTAAAGGTTAATTTGAACAAAATTAAAATTAAACTTGAATGAAAATATTTTTTTATTGAAAGTCGTAAATGATATGAAATAAAATTAGTTATTATGTTAGGATATATAAGGGATGAGATATAAATTAGTTATTATTATGGTATATTTGTAAGATGTAAAATAAAATTAATTTTTTATTTAAAATTATGTGTATGATGTGAAATATAGTTAATTTTTAATATTAAATTTTATGTGTAATATGATATGACTGTTTATAATTAAAATTAGTTAATTTTAACCTGGCCAAATAAACGGGCCCTAAAAGCTTAAAAAGCCCATGATAGTAGCAATAAATTATTATTTGATTATGATATTTGTCAAAATTAGAATATATAGAGGTTTTGAAAAATAAAAAATCCAACACTATAAAAATATTATGTGAATATTTGATGATACGGCTTATCAAATTAGGATAATGGTAGTTTGCGTTTCAAATTTAGGATAACAGTAGTATAGAAGCCATAAAAGTTAGCTCCAATAAAATATTACTTGTATTAAGGATGATGCCACTTGCCAAAATTAGGATAAGATAGTTTCGAAAGTTAAAACATTTGCCCTCATTGCATGATTTTTAATATAATATACAATTTTTAATATTAGACACATGTAGTAACCTAAAAAGAAAATTATTATTGTGGTTAAAATATTATTAGTGTATAATATTTATTTATAGATATTACAGTAGTTATTACATATTTAGATAGTTTAGTTTTTTACTATTTTGATTTTAATGTTTTAATTTATCAAATAGATCACCTACAATTTAAATTTGTTTGACATATATTTATAAGCATAAATTTGACATATACTTTACACTGTCAAATTAAAAATTACAAGTTAAAAAAAAATGATACTAAACATTATTTTGTCTTAGAAAGAAAAATATTTGTTTACTAATTTATCTTAGAATAATTGCATATTGGACATTTGTTTATAGTATCCAAACCACTTGCCAAAATTCAGCCTTAATTTTGAGGAATTTTTGTAAATAACTCATATGAGGATGCTAAATTTGAAAAATCACAAAATTTACCAAGTACCATTTTGAATATAAAGTGATATCATGGGAGCTATAATAGGAAGTTCACATATTCAACTCCTGGTACCACTTCTAATAATACTAGTGAGAAAGCATGTGGGTTGCACATGCTTTTCGAAAGTTGCATTAATAAATTATATGACACAAAATATTATAAGATGTAATAGTATATAAAAGAATACAAATAATTTATGAAAACTTGAATTTTTAATAAATAAAATTTTGGCATTTTTTATTTAATTTTGGGTAGTTCTATTAGACAACTTGCAACTCAATAGTAGCTTTGACAATTGCCACGGTATGTTGATGAGCATCATGAGGACATTCAGAAAAGACAGGAAGATGATATATAAGTATTATGAGCAATAGTAATTATAATTTCTTTAATAGTATGTTTAATTATGACTAAATAATAATTTTTATAAAAGGACAGGAGTTTTACCTCTGTAAAAGTTAGAAGACTAAATTATGATTTTGTAAGACCTAATATCAAGATTAAAAAAAATTAGACTAAATTACAATTTCTTAAGACTTAAGACCAAGTTCAAGGAAAATTAGGATCAAATTAAATGAAATGAAATTGGAGAATATTACAATTTCTTATGACTTAAGATGAAGCTTAAGAGAAAGTAGAAGACCAAATTATAAATTTTCTTGTAAAGAATTATGGTCTGAAATAAACATTAAAAAATTTGAAAAATTAAACTATAATTTCAGAGAACCTAAAACTAAAAATAAGAAAAATTGGGAGATTCAATCATAATTTTTATTCTAAGAAATTAGGACCTGAAATACAAGAGAAATTTTGCACTATAAAGAATTATGAACTAAAATGAAAATTTAGAGAAATTAGAAAACCAAATTATAATTTGTTAGTATGTAATAGAAAGATTAAAGAAAATCGAGGACCAAATTCATTTGATCTAGCATCTCTTTAGTTGCATCGACTCTATGTTTGACAATAATTTGAGTTTTAACTTGAGTAATCCTTAGATATATCAGATATTTGAGTGATGTTATTAGTTTTTATCCAGGTTCATTTGAAAATTATTATGTAAACAATATTGTAAATATATGCTAATGTGTTAAATTGATAATTTATAGGGCCATTTGGGTAAGTAAAGTGTGAAATTGCAGTTAAAGAAAGCTAATTAGAAAATAGAAGCTTAATTATAAATTAATGAGGGCTACCTAAGGGTCAGGCCTAAGTTAGCATAACTTATAATAAGCTAATTAACTAATCCTAATCCTATTTGGGGAGCCTTTAACAAGCACGGGTATGTGCCATTCAAATAAGCATGCTAGGTGTTATGCCATGGGTGGCATGGCTACCTATGGCGTTGATTATAAATCAAACGACTAAATTGCAAATTTTGCAGAATGAAAATTTTTTTTTTGTTTGCCCATAAATTATAATTTTTTAAAGCTTGAGACTAAGACTAAGAAAAATCAGAGACTAAACTATAATTTTTATTGTAAGAACCTAAGATTATATGAAAAACTAACAGAAATAGGTGACCAAGTTATAAATTTTGCTACATAGTATTACGACAAGATGTCTAGAGTGAATTAAAGAACTAAATTATAATTTTTATTACAAGGTATTAGATCTAAAACTGAGACTAAGGAAAAATGGGGAATAAAATTATAATTTCTTAGGATGCAAGTCCTTCTCTAAAATAAAAAAGAAGACCATATTATAATTTACACTTGATGGAATTAGGAACTAAAATTAACTTTAAGAAAAATTAGGAGACAAAGTTATAATTTCTTATACTTAAGATGGAAGTCTAACAGAACTGAGGGACCAACTTATAAATTTTTCTGTAAAAAAGTGGGACCTTAAGTTTAGGAAAAATCAGAGAACTAAATTATAATTTTTAGAACCTAAAATCAATACTATAAAAAAAAAGAACCTAAAACCAAGAATAAGAAAAATTGGGAATTAAATTATGATTTCTATTATAAATTTATGTTAATGTGCTAAATTATTGTGGGGTATTAGGATCTAAATTAAGACTTAGGGCCAGTTTGGCATAAATGGTCATGCCCAAAACTAAAATGATAACAACAACAACAACAACCAAGCCTTAATCCACTAGGTGGGGTCGGCTACATGAATCCTTTGTTTTCATTGCGCCCTATCAGTTACCAAATTCTTATCTAAGTCTAAGTAACTAAGATCACTCCTTATAGTTTCTTGTCATGTCTTCTTTAGTCTCCCTCTTCCTCTTTGTACATGAGCAAAATCCAATAACTCAATTTTTCTAACTGGAGCTTCAATCGGCCTACGATTTAGATGTTTAAACCATCTAAGCCGACTTTCTCTAAGTTTATCCTCAATTGGTGCAACACCAACTTTCTTTCGGATATACTCATTTCTTATTCTATCCTTTCGTGTATATCCACACACCAAAACTAAAATGATATTAAATTAAAAATAATAATAATAATACTAATAAATAAATAAATTTTTATTACATCTTACATAAATTTCAATATAAAAAAACTTTATTTAATTTTACATACTCAATCATTTTTAATAAAATAATCAACCTTATTTCACATCCGAGACTAAAATATTTCATTCGTTAAAGGGCTTGTTTGGTTGGAGGATAAATTTGAGTAAGAAGAAAGAAAATATTTTATTTTATAGAGTTGATGGGAAAGAAATTTATTTTAATATTGAGAGGTGTGTAGGATGTGAAATAAAATTTATTTTAAGGTTGGAATTTGTGTTGGATGTGAAATAAAGTTGATTTTTAAGATTGAAATTTGTGTTGAATGTGAAATAAAGTTATTAAATTTTCTAATAAATTAAAAATATTATTATTATATTTTTTTGCCCAATTTTGGGCATTTGCCAAAAAAGGCCAAGGATGTGAAATGAAATTGATAATTTTAATATTAAATACTATGTTTATAAATGTAAATAGAGGATTATAGAACATCAGGATTAGGATTGGTAAAATAAAACTTGGTCTATGTTTTGTACATTTAATGAAGTTTTAAGTAATAATTACTAATTAATAATGGAGAAATAGGTATTGCATCGGTATGATGCTTTAAAAAATCTTGGTTGTTGCTAGGAGAGGCAAACATGGGTTCTCTGATGGAAAAGTGCCTGTAGATTATTATGTGATTAAAGAATTATGTTACGACTTGTAAAAGATTTTGAAAATGATTGAGTATGTAAAATAAATAAAATTTTTTATATTGGAGTTTATATAGGATGTAATGAAAATTTATTTTTTATTATTTAATCAAGTACCATTTTGATTTTTAGTAAGATTGAAATGGTCCTAAGGCCAAACAAGCCCAAAGGGAAATTAAGAGACAAAATTATAATTTCTTATTATGCAAGTTCTGGTCTAAGAAAAATGAAGAATATATTAATTTTTATTTTATGAAATTAAGACGAGGAGAAATTAGAAAACTAATTTATAAATTTTTAGGACTTAAGATGGAGTTCAAGAAATATTAAGGACCAGATTATAGTTTTTTTATAAAGAATTGGGACCTAAAATTAAGATTAAAAAATTAAGAAAATTATAATTTCTTAGAATCTAAAACCAAAAATAACGAAAATCGAGAGATTAAATTATAATTTCTATTATAAATAGATGCTAATATGTTTTTCTTATAGTTGAAATAGATGCTAATGTGTTAAATTGATAATTTAATTGGTTATTTCAGTATGTAAAGCGTGAAATTACAGTTAAAGAAAGTAACCGATAATAAGCTAATTAACTAATCCTAATCATATTTGCATAGCGGATAGCCTTTAACCAGCATAGCTATATGCCATTCAAGGAGCATACTTGGTGTCATGCTATGGATGACATGGTTAACTTATGGTATTGATTAGTGTACAAGGGTATTTTAGACTTAGAAATTGGATAAAAAGGTTGAGTTGGGCCTAGAATGAAGATTAGGAGAAATTGAAAAACAAAATTGCAATTTCAACAAAATGACAAACCTAACATGAAGATTAGCATAAATTGTAGGACTAAATTGCAAATTTTGCAAAATAAAAAAAAAGTTTTCTCCCAAAACACTTGCTTTTAATATCTAAATTGCAATTTAGGACCACATTACAATTTCTGTAAGAAATGGAAGGATCAAATTAGAATTTTCATTATGAAGAATTTGGACCTAAAATGAAGACTAGAGAAATCAGAAGACTAACTTGCAAATTCTATAGAAAATCAAAGGCCCAAATGAGAATTTTCATTATAAAAAATTTTGACCAATGACAAAAATTAGGAGAAATTAGAGAACAAAATTGCATTTTTTGCAGAAAAATAAAATAACTAAATGACTATTATATTATAAAGAATTTGGACCTATAATGAAGATTATTTGAAATTGGACACTAAATTACAATGAAATGGGAAGAGGAACCTGGAATGAAAATGGAAAGACATCTGGCAATCACATCAAGCCAAAAGTTGGAATATAAAAAGACAATGGAATGGAATGAAAAATGCGAAGGCACATGGCAATCACAACAGGACAAGTTTTCTCCAGCATGAACTCCCTCTTTTAATATATTATATTATATATATATAAATATATAAATATATATTCATATACATATATGTATGTATATATATATGTACATGTATACGTATATTTAAGAGAGATTGTATCAAAAAAAAGGAAGAATAAAATATATAGTTCTTTACGACATCAAAAGTAAATTTCATAAGATGATAGTGAGACCAACAGTATTATATAATACTAAATACTAGCCTACAAAGCAGAAATATAAAAAAAAAATATCGCAAAGATAATAGGTGCTAAGATAGATAAGTGGATATATACGAAAAGATGAGATAACAAATAAATAAATTCGTGAAAAAGTTAGAATAATAGCTTGAACATATAAATCATAGGACGAGAAGCTTCAATAAGAAGAGTTGGGTTATTAGCCCAAAAAGACATAGCAAAAAATTATAAAAAATGATTTTACATACTTGAAATTAAATAAGGAGTTGTTATTTGAGAGCAATGAAAACAAAGGATTGACCACACCTAGTAGGATAAAAGCCTAATTATAGTTGTTCATGGCATCAAAGCTAAAAGACTTAAGGACCACTATCCATATTTCTGCGCTGGCCTTCATCACTGCAAACTTCTGATGCTGATCTTAATCACTAGCCTCGTCTGGTTAAGCCTTACCGTTCTTAAGGAAGCGTGGACATTTTTGTGCATCTCAACGTATTGTGTTGTGCAGTATTCCGATATCCCCGTATTGACTTCGTGCTTTCTGAGTGTTTAAGACTATAATACTAAGCAAAAAATATAGTAAAATTATATAATCAATTAGAAATATATTATATTATTCGGCATGTCTTGACGTATCTGTCTTGTAATTTAAGAAATTGTAATGTTGGCATGTCCTGTTGTGCCATATCCCCATATTCCTGTATCATGCCAATGCTTCCTAGGTTCTCATTTTAAAGTTTGATTCCTTGAGGTGTACTAGGCCTTCATTACCTACTCTTCTCTGGTTCTTCAGAGTCAATTGCCTTGTTAAAGTTTCTTTCATTTTGCACTATGTTAGTCTTCAACAGCTGGAAGTTCTTGTTCTGCATGTCCTGCATCATTACTTGATCCTTTGTTGAACTCTTCAGGCGGTGGCCTACAAATAGCACACGCCTCCTACTGATTAGGTGAAACAAATTACCCAAGGCACAGTTAAGTAATCCTTGAAAGATTAGAAATCTGAATGGTATGCTCACCCCACTCGATGGCAGATTCCTTTAATTTGATGAATAGGTGACATTGACAGTTACGTAGACATTGAATACAGAGTAGCAAGGAATCTAATTTTCCTCTACAACTAAATGGAGACTTGATGAATTGGACATCGACAGTTATCAATGCAGAACAGCAAAGACACTAAGTTTCTTCAACAACTAATGGAGCGGGATCAGATATTTAATTTTTTAACCAGCTTGAATGTTGCATTTGATCAAATTCAAGTTCAGATGGCGGGAAAGAAGCGATTACCCTCATTGATTGTTCAGTTATGCTCAAGGCCTAGCCCCCAAGGTAGGAGATGGTAGCCGTAGATAGCAGAAATGGAATGACTGACAGCATATAGGCCGACTCGCCAAAACCTTCAAGCATGACAATTTGTTGTGTAACTAGAGAAAAAAAACAAAACATACTAAAGTAATTTTTTTAAGCTGCATGGTAAAGCAAAAGTGCTGGCTTGTCAGGGTGGACATACTAAGGTAATTATTTTAAGCTGCATCGTAAAGAACAAGTGCTGGCTTGTAATGGTGGACATACTAAGGTAGTTGTTTTAAGCTGCATCGTAAAGCACAAGTGCTGGCTTGTAATGGTGGCTTCGAGGGACAACAACAAACTCAAGCCAATCTCACCAACATAATGGCACATAAAAGAAAGGTAATGGAGTTTGAGATATCTCTTTTCATGAACCAGATTGGATCGATTTTGAACAATCCAACAATTATTTTTCAATCTACCAACTCACAAAAGAGTATTCTTCTTCTTCAAAAAAAAAAACTAACTAAAGAGTTGATGGGTGATGATCAAAAAAGAATGGACCTTCGGTTTCCTTCTAAGATGACCCTTGGCTCGCTATAACACCATGTTTTTGTGGCCTACTTTCATCAACATGTAAGTGAAGGAGCATCTAAGAATGATGGAGGAGTTGATGGTTGATAATAGGAAAGATTATAATGGGCACATAAATCAACATTAAGTCCACATTTGACAAGTAATGAATCTGACGACAGAGATGAGATCGCACTTGATTAATGGAAGGTTATCATAGATTTTGTGTACATTGAATTTCATTGATGATTTCATATTAAGGCGATATTGATTGATGGGAGATTGAGTTGCAAACAAAGAATTGGAGATATGCCACTTTTGGAGCCGATTTTATTTTTATTGTAATAAGATTAATTTATATTTACTATAGGCTTATTTGGTACTTTATTTTCAACAATTATTATCATCAGATATCAATATAAAGAGGTCGCCTAGCATTGAAATAGAATTAGAATTGACGAATGAAATTCAATTGAATGCTTTGAGTTATTAAATCCTAGTGAAAGAAAGGGTATAGGTTAACCAAAGGTAATAATCCCTAAATTAGCCTAATTATTCAAATAACAAAAAAGAACTTTCTTCTCTCTAAACCCAACCCTATCATCTCCTTCGTTACCATCTTAAACCTTCCAAACAATTGCCATGCCTCTACAACATCGTCCACAATAGATTTCCCAAATAGATTGCAACAGCAATAGAGCATACTCCTGGACCCAACAAACCATGCGCGAGCGATAGTGCGCAGACCAGTGCGGGCCAAGTGACCTGCGAGCGAGCAGCTGTGCGCAAGCATAGCGACCTGCACATAAATTCCTGTGCTAGGCTCAACAATGGCCTTTTGCTCATCTGCTCTCACAACGCTTCATCCACCGCTTCATTGACCCCACCGCCAGCTTATGCTAGTCCTATCACGTTGGCCTTTGCCTTCACTTCTAACTCTTGAGCACTAGCTTAGCCTCAGTCATGTCAGCACCATTCCACCCCAACTGCACAGCTCCGAGTCTTGGCTATCTCATCAAGCCTCGTTTGTCGTCGTGCCAGAGCTCAGAACCCTACTCTGCTTCACTCAGGCTGCTATCATTAGTCCCTGTTAATTGAGAAACTTACAATGCAATGCTCAAATCCTTTACTTTAAAACCCTAGTGCCTTTAGTTTAGTGCATAAAAATTGGTAAAGGCTTTATCATTTCAAATATTTTTAATTAATTAAATTAATTAAATTTTTTGCTCACTCTAATTATTTAATTCACTTTATTTTGAGAGTAATGTCTTCTATTTTCTAAAGCTCGAATCTGATCATTTGAACTTAATTCGATAAGCCTTAACCTAATTTGATAAATTCTAATTTATCAATGAACCAATTTAATTAATAATTTTAAAATAATTTAAATATGCAAGATTTAAATACCTCATGTATCATACAATAATGTTTCGAAAATATTTTGAACTTAATTTAAATAATTTGTTAATTAGTATTTGCCGATTTAAAAAATCGCATTTCATTGCATTTTTGTCTTGCATTAAATGACAGGTAGATTAGCATGCTTTTTGGGGTGGACCTAGCAAGGAGAGCGCTTTCTATTAGGAGATGCCCTCACTTGGAGCACGGCATCCTAATTTGAGCTGACATGGAGAAGTAGACAACACCTATAGCTACTCTGTATTGCAGACAATTTGAAGAGACAAATGTGGTTTGTGGAGAGCTTGGTGTTGGCAAATTGCTACCCAACCAAGGATGAGGGCACTCCTTCGAAGAGATTGTAGAGATGTTCCTACCATGTTTTGGCTGTATAGCTGAGGATTAATAGCCAACAACCGCTACTGATGTGGCAGAGAACTTGACTCAAAGCATGTTGGAGATTAGAAGGGAGTTGGAGAAGAAGTACTTTTTATTTCCATTATCTTCATTGCAAGTTCATCTTCAACCTTTAACCTACAACACAAAAGAACAAGAAAGATAGGCACCGTGCTCTTGAGGTGGCTATTATCTACTACTGTTAGAGGGCCAGAAATGCTAAGGTTCATGGCTATCCCACCTCACCACCATGGACCACTGCCTTGACTTTCTCCAACCTAAATTGAAATTGATTTCAATTCATCTAAGAGCCACTAGGATCCAATATGTCCAAGCACTTGATCCTTGGATCCCCTTACTTAAACGAATCAAGACCAATTTCAATGGCTCTCTTCGTAGCAATGAGAATGCAGAAGCTCGTTTCTTTATCAAGGACCAGGAGGGTGGCGTCGTACATACAAGGGATAAGAGAGTACTCACCAACTCGATAGCCATGACTAAACAACATGCAGCAATAAAAAGGTTTACAAGCTGCCTTAAAAATTGCTAAATCATCCTCTTCCATTTGGTTTAAGAGGGATTCCTTGAAAACCCAATAAGCGGTGCAAATGAAGTTAAAGATGGAACTCGATTGGAGCTCGAACACCACAAGCTGCTGAAAATCCTAGAAGTTCGGAAACAGAACTACTAATAGCTTGATTGACGTATTGTATCTATCTTTGTCACATTACTCATATAAACATGAATACTAATAGTGCCACCAACTACCTTGCATACAAAGCAACACTACGTGATTTTGATCGAGTAAGGGGAATTCTCTTTTCCTTTAATTTTTGAACATCCTCAAGGAGAATAAAACTTGATGTACTTTTATACTTCTTTTTGGCTTAAATATATAGATGCAGAATTACCTTCTCCACACAATGTATTTATTTGGAACTAACGAAAAAGGTGTTACGAGAATAGATATATCAGATTCCTTAACCAATGCAGGTCTACATATCTAATCACACATCCTGTACTGAAAAACCTCCACCTGGTTTTTCTGGGTGGAGGTTTTTCTAATGAAAATACCGCTGCTCAGAATGAGGTATGGTTTACTAATTCCAATTGGCATAAAGGAAAGGAACCTTAGTTGTGCCCAGCATCCGATCTTCCACATTGTGCAGTATCATAGGCTGTCACCAAGCCAAAAAAAGGTTCCTTGTGCCTAGTGTCATGCCATAGGTTGTCACTAAGCCTCAAAATCTTCCAAGCTGCCATGAGCTCTATTCTCAAAATAGTACAAGATAGAAGGATAGGAATTAGCCATGAAAGAGGAAAGGAATGCACTAGCGAAGAATCATACTTGAAAGGTTATTAACAGGCCACAGAAGGTGAAACCACTAGGATGCAAATGGGTCTACACTGAAGTTTAAAGTCAATGGTTCCTTAGAGAAGTATAAAGGAAGGTTTGTTGCCAAAGAACAACTTGGACTCATAGGATAGATTACTTGGAGACTTGTGCACATGTAGAAAAGGTGAACACACTCCAAATCCTAATGACATTGCAGCCACGCTTCAACAGGATTTGCATCAATTTGAGGTCAAAGGCCTCGTTTGGTACCATCCCAAAAAGAGATAAACAACAACCAAGCCTTAATCCCACTAGATGGGGTCGGCTAGATGAATCATTTGTTTCCATTGCGCTCTATCCCAAAAAGAGATAAAGAAAAAAATATTTTATTTTATAGAGTTGATGGGAATGAAATTTATTTTAATATTGGGAGATGTGTCGGATGTGAAATAAAGTTGATTTTAGGTCATATTTGCTTAGGGCTGTAAAAGGCAATTTTGCCACTTTATTTTATGTTTATCAAACGGCAAAGGAAAGCAGCGCGCTAGGGCAGCGAGATATCTATGGCAACAATGCGATTTCTCGGATTTGGTCAAGCCTAGGGCAAAAGTGTGACGTCCAGTCAACGGCTTGCTACGGAAGAAAGTAGCAGACGCACAGCACATACGATGGATCTTCGCTAAGGTTTCGAGAGGATTTTGTCCTTTCTCCTCTTCTTCCTCCGGTTCGCTTTCACTGATGGCACAAATCCAACAAAGTTTGGCTATCTTGCTAGGCAAGGTAAGTATTCAAAGGTGGTGCCCTAGCCCTGCGCTTTGCTTTGCTTATTCCTACGATATGAAGCCCTAAAGAGCTTTTTTTTTTAAGAAAAGGCAAAAGAGCAGACAACACTTCTTTGAAGTTGCTCAAAAATCTAGAAACTTTGAAGTCTATTACAATTTCATTTATGATTTTTGACTCATGATATCAATAGTCGGACTGATATCCGTAGCCCAATTTTTGGTTAGTTAATTTGTTTAAATTTCAACCAGTCTAATGCTCAAGGCATGCTCGAATCGTGTTTAATTCTAGATTGCTTCTCACAAAATTATTGCGTATAAACTAATAACTGATAACTCAAGTTTCTTGCTGAAGAGCATTCGGTTAAAAGGATGTTGTTTTCACCAGTTTGTGATTTTCTTTTGGCAATGATGAGCATTAAAAGAAAAGGGTTTTCCTGGATGCCTTTTGTTTGCTCGGTTAATTTTTACCATGTCAATATGTCAAATCTGTGATTTTTGGGTGATTCCTTAACCATAAAGCTCAAATCTTTACTTACACTAGTAGAACTAAGTTTTTTTTCTTTTGCATGACATAGACTCTGGAATGTCCATAGTGGGGGTAGGAGGAATAGGTGAGTGTAGAGCAAAATCTTGTGACCACGTTCTAAGGCCTAAATTCTATTTCCGTTGTAGTTGCTTTCTTCTGATATCAATTTTTTGGTTCTCGGTTTATTCTTATTACTGCTTTTCTTACTAATTAGGTTAGTAGAGAGTTGATAATTTGTAGATCAGCTGAAAGATTTCTTTTTGGTGGCCCAGTGATAGCCTTCAATTGAATGAGTTCACTTTTCACCATTCTTTCATTAAGTTGGCCTTGCAGAAATATAAAAGTTTCAGCTTGAAGATAGTACCTAATCTTAGATGATTCTATTTTTCTAATCAGGATATTGAATGCTGAGGGCAACTATATCTTTATCTAGATAGAATACATTTATTTTTTGAATGGTCAATACCTGAATAAACTGTTTACTTTTCTCATGAATCGACCTATGATTTTTGGATCTACTCACGATAGGCATGAGCAGAAAATTATTTGAATTTATGGTCCATGTTCAAGCATATACCTAAGCTTACCAAATACAAGGGGCACCCAATCTGAAAAGTGAAAACACATGCATTTGTTGACAATTTAATATCCACTAAGTTTATTTATTGATGTCAAGTTTGCATTTTTCTTTTTACCAATGATCATGTTTTTCTTATAATGTTTTTTGTACTACATAATTTATTTACCTATAATCTCAATAGGATGAAAATATTTGGAATAAATTTCGATCACGCGACATTCATGTTTTCATTATTTAATTTGTATATTTTCCTTTTAAAACGTTTTTACACAACAAATAAATATTTTTTTTGATAAATATTTTTAATCAGATCTTTATAACAATTAAGATTCACTTCTATATTAAAAAAATAAAAATATGTTTAAATTCTTTGCTACTAGTGATGCATAAGAAGGACTACATATAGCAATTGTCGTTAGTGAAAATTTTCGTTACTAAAATCTTCAACATTTGGATTTGAGCTCGGAAGACATTTTAATAATTTTGCATTCCAATTTTTTCCATTAGCATATTTATAATTTTTTTGTAAATCAATAAACTTGTAAATATATAATGATTGTCTAGAAAGATGGCCACTGTCTCAACAGTTTCAGATGATGAGTCACAATCAAGAAGAGCTTCCGCCAAAAAAGAAAAGACTAATTACCGATTACTTTCAACGTAAGTGTAAAGCACATTCTATTTTATTTTATTATAGATTTCACTACTGGTTCATTCTAGTACTCTACTATCACATGATATTATTTATTAATATTAATATGTCATTTACCACATTTGTCACTACCGAAATCAAGCCCTGCAAGACTCTAAAAAGAAAAGGTATGACAGATAAAAGTAAGTCAACGAATCCGATTTTGATTGAAAGTGATGAGAAAGGTGGCATGTGGTCAATGAACAAGAAAAGTGTTAGCAAGAAGATTAAAGTTGAATAAGCAGAAGCAGTGCAGTCATTTGGTAAAGGAGTCACTGAATTAGATAAAGAGAAATTGATCTTAGCAGTGCAGGAGGCCAAAATGAATGGACTCTCTAATTCAAGGGGGCCAGTAACTAATGAATAGCCTCGCGTCATTGCTAGATATAATGCATTAGGTGGCAAACCACACAATTTAATGAAATTAAAAGGCTGCATGGAATGGTATTAAAAATAGCTGGAGAAAGTTTTACGAGCTCTCTAATATGACGGGTTAAATTCAATAAAGATGAAGGCTATGTGCATATGGATGATTCGTGGTGGGAAGCGCTCATTGAGGTCCGTATTAATTTACACGCTCTATTTATTATTTATATCGTACTAGTTTCATAAATATTAGTAAGATGATCATATATTACAGGTGAGCCCCAAGTATAAATCATGTCGGAGAACAAAGTGTCTGTTGTATTTGAAATTATTAGATATTTTGGGATCCCGCACAACACAAGCATTCAAATCCTTATCATCCAAAAAAAAGGCAAACATGTAGCAGAAATGACAAGTGAAGATGGCGATGAGGAAATTAGATCGAACGAACGTTCGACCAGCTCTAAGTCAACCAGAGAATCCAGCAAGAGTGTTAGCCTGTCAAAGTTAGTCATAGATTCTGAGTATACAAGTCAATACAAGAGGAAAATTGACTTCAAATTAAATTCAGAAAAATTGCAATCCTCTTGCGCAGTAAGGTTGGCCACATTGTCTTGCATTACAGGAGAAGAAAGAGCCATGATGTTGGAATACGTTGTGAAAGATGACAATTGAAGATTAATTTGCTAGGTCTAGATGATGAGAGCTTGGTTGCCTAGATTAAGTTAATTGCATTTGAACGGAAAAATGCAATTGCGAAGCAGCGAAGTTAGAGTTGGTCAAATCCTATTAGCTACATATTGATAGAACTTTATGAAGTTCAATTGTTGTGTAATAAGATGTTAACAGGTTTTATCTTGTTGCCTCAAGATTCAGGTAATATGACAAGAGCCAGGCCCTTAACCAAACATTCAATATTTGTGATGCAACTCAAGCTTTACTAGGGCTGCCTAGCTAGGATGTTGACTACATTTTGAACATGCATTTGCGTTGTTCTATATGAAATGAGTTTTATGCTAGCGTTTGTGTGTTTATTTCAAAATGGTTTATTTTCTTTTGTCTAATATATGAAAATAGGATATATCACGATGTAATTAGAATGCGTACTGTCATATGTATTGTTTGATCTATTTAGGTTGTTTGTATCTTTTTGTTCGTAATCTTAGTTGATGTTTTCAAATTTAGCATTTGTATGCACACTTTTTTGATCTAATCATTTATCTTTGATTTTATTTATTTATTTTATGAGGTTGAAGCTTGTGTTTGAGTAACTGTTCATCTTGCTTTCTGATATTGAATGTCTGTAAATTTATTGGTTCTGTCTCTATATTATTGTCATATAATGCAGACCTCCTACATTTTGCTATAACCTTTTTGGTGTTTTCTAGCAAATTTGAATAAACAACAGAATGCAAGATCAGCTTGAAGATAGTATAGATGAATACTTTTACAATGAAGCAAACAGCTTGGATAGTACGATGAGCTTGGATAGTAAGATGAACCATTATGTACACGCGACCGTACACAGGTCATGAGTATATATTGGATTTCCTGAACGCACATAGTAGACGTCCAAGGCAAGCATTCCACATTGAACCACGCCACTTTCTGGAGCTTGTGAAATTATTTGAAGACTGTAGCGTATTGTGTAGCACTAGAAATATGACTAGTGCAAAACTGTTAACAATATTTCTGAAAATAGTGAGTCATTGTGATGCTGTCAAGGAAGTATGTGAATTACTATAACATTCAAACGAGACTATTAGTAAAGTATTTAACAAGGTGTTGGATGGGATATAAAATATTAGTTCACTATTTATTAAGCCACCAAATTCATTAAAGTCTGATCGTTTCATTGTCAAAAGTAGATATGAGCTAGTATTCAAGGTAAGAAAATAATGTATATAATCATTGTAGTCAGAGAAATTATGTTATAATTGTACTTGATAGTGAAATTTTATATTTAAAATTCTACTATTCAGAATGCACTTGGGGCAATTGATGGGACTCATACAAGTGAAAAGATATTCAAGACTAATCTAGGAACCGAATGGGTTTTATATCTCAAAATGTGATGGTTGCAGTGAGATTTAATAGAATGATTCATTTTGTAAATCTAAGCTGAGGTGGATCGGCAATAGACATAACACTATTAAGGCATGCTTCGTAGTCTGAAGGCTTCACAATACCGTGGTAATTTTATAGTTTTTAGTAATCTTGAAATCCAATCACATCTATATAAAAACCTTATTTTTTTTGTTTGGCAAGTACTGCATTGTTGATTTAAGGTATGCCAATATGTCTAAGTTTATAGCTCCTCATAGAACGATATCATTTGGCTTTATTTCGCATGTCAAGGCGTGTTTGTAGAAGTACTCCTGTCCAGAGGAGCTCTACAACTACATACATGCAAGCCTTTGCAACGTAGTAGAGAGAACATTTAGTATTTTAAAAATTCGATTTAAAATTTTAAAGGACATGTTGCCATTTGATGCACAAGTAAAAATTGTAATGGCATGTGTGTTGCATAACATATTAACAAGTGTGTTGCGGCTTGGTGATGATGTAGAGTTACCAGAAGTTGATTCCTTAGAAGGGATAATTGATTTGGTAGAAGATTGCATTGACAATGAAAGTAAAAGTGATCACTTAATTAGTAATTCAAATGAAGGAAAAAAATTGCGGTCTGATATGACACATTCATTATGGTTGCAGTATACAGGTAAATATCAATAAATTTTTGTGTATGCTAAGATTTTAAATTTATTTTACATGAGTTAATCGATAAAAGTGGATATTTTAGGGAGCCGTCAGAAGCAATAAGATTGAAGCCAATGTTTGTGGTTTGTGATAAGCGCATCCAAAATTATCATGCTAGCCGTTGCTGAATTAAAATTGTTCTACTACAACTTTCTTCTCCTTCAAGTTAACTATATTCTTATTGCATAATTTGTTAGTCTGTTTTCTATAATTTCATACAATTATGTTGTTAGAAGACGTATCGATGATATGCACTATCTTTTGTAGAGCTTGTATGATATATCAACCATTCCTTACAATTATTTGCTATTATATATGCTTGTGTGATAATGGTATGTCCACGTTCAAATTTAAATTCAGCATACAACATTGAGAAGAAATCACCCCGGTATAGTATTTCTTTATATTTTTGCATTGAAGTAAAATCTATATAATGTATTGTATTTTGTATTTCATTTATTATTTTTTTCTATATTCTATCTTGTATTTATATATTATAATAGTCCTATTTATGTTTCTCAGTAGACAATTAAATACTTTCGTAAATACATGTTTTTATATTTGTAAAAAATCATCAGTGTCATGTCTTGTTTGAAAAATTGTCATGCTTGATTAATGCATTATTATGTGACTGTTATTTCAAATATGTATACTTTGTTTATTTTCATGTATTTTTAGTTTCTTTTTATTACTTTGATCGTCTAAGAAATGTCTTTATTGGTTCTTTAATCAAAGGTTTACAACTGCAACTTAAAACAGTCTTTGCTATCGTCATGTCTTGTGGTGTTAATTTTACAAATTAATGTTAAAAATCTGCATTAATTTGCTCATTCTTGTATTCCTAATTTTTGCTTTATTGATATTGCAAGATGCCTTGTATCCAGTACTTAAAGGATGAAAGGAAGGATTTTTCAAAGTTGGGCGGAGTGCCATTCAATAATGTATAAATGCCCAGGTGCAATATATTTCAAAGTCAATTTAATAAAGAAAGCTGAAGAAAAGACTGCTTCATACCGAAAGTTAATTACAGAACAACCACATTGTGCTCAAACTCCCAATCAAATATTTTCCCATGATATTGGTCACGCGGTGAATGATGTATCTGAGTCATTGCACAGTCAACCAAAAATTGCATCGTCAAGCTGAAGTAGAATATGGCATGATGCTACATTCTTTTCCTTTGGTGTATGTCGTGTGGCAAATTTATTTGCTTGACTTCTAACACTTTTAAGGCATTGTAATCATACTCAGGGAGCTCACAGTGAAGGTTTTGAAGTTTTAGGTTTTGTTTGCAGTATTTACTGATATCTCTTTCATTTATCTATTAATAAAATTGTAAATTGACTTATGTGAATTGTACTTGATTCATATCTATAGTACATGGTTATCATAAATGCCAGCGTTACTTAAGAGAAAGTGCTTATATAGTATTCAGTTTTAATATGCTCTATATCATAGTCCATTTCTTTGAAAATGTTCTGTAACATTCTGTAGAGTTGGCATTATAAATTCCTATACTTTCTTCTTTAAGGAACTCAGTTTCTAATGACAAATTCAAGTCATCGCTTGGCATTTTTTTCTAACCAATTTTTATTGTAAATCTAGCAAAAGGAATTAAGGCAGAATTATTAGTGCTTTTGGTCAGCTGTTACTTCATGTCGGTAATTTCAGTTTTATCCGCATCCATATTCATGATGAAGTAGAGTTTGATTGCAGGCCTCTCAATATTGGTTCAGGAAGTGGAGAGAATATTTCTCTTTCTATGCTTTTTTTTCTGCTACTTTTTCTTGCAGTGTGCGTACAACTCTGCAAAGTCAAAGAATAGTTTCACCTGTGGGGAAGCCATTGGAAGCATGGAGATTCGTTGCTCTTTAAATTAGCTTGCGCCCAAGTTTGAAGTGTTCAAATTTTGATGAAATCATTACGTGTTTTAGTTGTATGGATCTCTCCCCCCACCCCCTTAATATAATCTTGGATTATTGCCACTTAAAATTGCAGGTCATGTATGCCTTTGTAATGCGACCTGAGAGCTTACCTAGGCATTCCAGGATTTCATCCATCTATTTTCTGACGTTCGTTCCATTTGTTGTCCTACGACTACAGGGTACTCTTACATCATCAATATTTTATTTTATTACTTTTAGGTAGATCATTGAGAAATCCTGAAATTTTGGTTGGTCATTCATTTTGTTTCTTCTGTGCTGCTGAAACAATCTGCATATACCCCACCCCATTGCTTGCAGCTCTATTGCATGTGCAGGTGTATAGGTTTTTGAGAATTGCATAAATTTGTGCTGCTGAAACAATCCAGGTTCAGCTTAATATTTGAACGAAGTTATGCATGATAAATGGGCATCAAAGAAGATCTCATGCTTGGATAAGGCATCCCGCATCCCCTTCCCTCATGAAGATCCTCAAAAGAAAATGAAATGGTAAGATCTTTTCATTTCTATTTTGGATAAAAAGCTACATGAATTGGTTAATTATGCTCAAGTTAGTATTTGTTTTTTTTTCCCACAAGCATCTTAGCTTATTAATTTAGTGCTAGTACTCCAAATTTGATATTGTTTGCATATTCCAGGATACTGCTGAACCTAGACTAGAAAGGGCTATCGAAGAAAATATCTTTATTGTTGGACAAGATATCATGCAATGGTGACAGCCCAG
Organism: Apostasia ramifera; assembly: GCA_019297695.1. Lineage (NCBI taxonomy): Eukaryota > Viridiplantae > Streptophyta > Magnoliopsida > Asparagales > Orchidaceae > Apostasia > Apostasia ramifera. Next base: position 793,724 of record JAEMOT010001640.1, on the reverse strand, counting down.
CTGCAACGATAATCTAGCACCAGTCGAACATTACTTTATAAAACTATACTTACGATTGAGTCATTGTAAACAAAAAATAGTTGTCATTTTTTATTGGTTATATAGTATGATCACAGTACTAGGCAAGGAGAGAGGAGTAAGTCGCATGTATTATACAATAATTATGTTTTGTATATATATGTGAAAGAGATTGTGCCAAATAACAGGAGAAATATAAAATCTTCAAGAACAATAACAACAAAGCCTTAATCACAACCTAATTGCGGTGAACATGTATGGTTGTTCCTCATTTAGCTCTATGTAAAGTAACACTCTGCATGAGCACAAGGTAATTTGTAATATCCATATTTTTATTCATTTTTTGCCATACCATACCTCCTTTGATATCTTGAATTGGATCGTCCAACATTTATATACGAGGTTCTCCATACATCAGCATGGATATGACAGCCATCTTAAATGTCCCTCCCTGGTCTCATGCTCTGTAGAGGTGAAACACACCTTTATAACACCATCATATTTACTGCAACCACTCTGTGATTACCATCCATCTCACCATCCGCATTTAAGCTAAAAGCTCATCTTGTGTCTATTTCGTCACAAAATTGCCCAATGTTTACCCCATTATAGCATAGCTATAAAGATAGCCATTTTACGAAATTTTTTCTTCAACTCTATAAGCATCTCTCTATCGTATGTACCTTCTATCACTCAAACTAACTAATTCATCTTGACTAGCATAATTGACATTCTCCTCTGTACACCTGCTATCATAGATATTAGACCTGAAGTACTTGAAGTTCTCGTATGAAGTGACCACTATCCCATCTAATTAAAACTTGTTTAGAATCACCAAACCTAAAATCATACCTACTCAATTTAACTCTACCTACTCAATTTAACCCGTTTATTTCTAAGATGCTCTTCCAACGTTCCAAAATCTGGCCAAGTCATTCAAAAATGTCATCAATTATAGATGTCCTCTACAAAAAGCAAGAACCACAGAATCTCAAGTTGAATATGCTTAGTCAACTTACAAATCATCAAAGTGAAAAGGCACAAAGCCAAACCATTCTATAGCCAATCATAATAGTGAAATTCTTCAAATTGTCATAAAAAATCCTCACATTGATAGCTACTCCATATCCAAACATTTTTGTTTAAATTCATTTGCGTAACAGTTAGGATATCATGGAAGGCATGGATGTACCGGTAGTGTTTTTTTTTTTTTTTTTTCAAAAGATGGAAGTACCTGAAGTTATTATCACATAGAGTAAACTACTTGACAAACTAAAGATCTTCAGACTAAACGGCAGGAAATAAAACAAAAAATAATTAAGTTTAATAATTAGTCTTAAGACTACTTTGCAAAGACAGCATTTTTAATGAAAGTCGATCAAATAACTCACTAAATAATACATGCTTTAAAGCTATCTTAATTTTAATGTCAACTGTAAAACATACTCTACTGACACATTATTTCGGGAAAGGAGGACAAAACTAATGTTATGCAATCATATTGTTAACTTAATCTTATCAGCAAAGGGACCAACCAGAGGAACACCCTCCTTAGTCAGAATGATTAACATATTATACACAGAGCAACCAAAAAAAAAGTAATACAACTTGAGCAGAAGATACTTCATAACAAAACTGTAAGAATTCCTCAATTATGACAATGGAGAGAGAGAGAGATACCTCAATTCCGTTATAGACCAAGTCATAGGCTAAAGCACGAGCAGAAGGGAGGTCATTAATGTCTTCAGGATTTGGTGCAGTGAATGGATGGTGAAGGGCCTGCAAAATAAAGAATTTATTTAGTACACAAAATTAGTAGTTTAGATAAGATGGCACTAACAGAATCCATATTGGTTCTTCGTTTGCTCCCACAGTTGAATGAGCATGAACCAAATCAATACCCTAACTCCATCAATACAGACCCATTTGCCAAAAATCTTTCATCATCATTCTTCCATTTATTCCATACCATGGATCCAACAGAGTAGCAACTAGCTTCATCTCAGCAAAGCACAATCATCATCCCAGCCATCGTCACCACCAAATCTTACTATTCTCAACATTCAGGCACTATATTCCCCCTTATATTTTTCTCTTCTGCATCATCCCCATCTTTATCCTCTCCATTTCCCACTAAAAGTCAATTAAAAGTGTAACATGTGGAGTTCCTTGAATATTAAATCTCAATGATGATTCAAATTAAATACAACATAGCCAACTAGACTTCCAGATTCTCTAAAGCAGAGGTCCCACACATTATTTGTCACTATCGTCAAACTTCCCACGCCATTCATTTATAATAATGACTAAAGAACGCTCCAAACAAGTGTATCTTAATGTTCAACCATTTACAATTCAAGATCATAAACATAATCTAACCCCATAAAACATTGCTAAGTAAAATGATTTTTTCACACGCCACAATTATTTATATGAACTGAGTACAAAAAAAATGCTCCTACTTATCTCATCAACAGACAAATTTATTTAGGTAAAAATCATGGAAATTTGCCCGTATATGCATTCATCATTATAGGACTATCAAATCCTCTATCGATACTCTTAAATGTCCAAGTGTACAATGATAACCAAAATTTGAACCCAGTCAGAGTTAACCAGTCTAATATTAATAACCTAATCATGATTTTGTTTTTAATAACCTTCTCATGATGTTAATGGGTACTTCAAAAATTAACCCAAAAAAAAACCCTACTTACATGGACCAAGTCCAACATAACTTCTAATGATTATGAGTCGACAATGATTCTATGGCAGCACCTCAACTAATACAACAAAAGATGATCCAAGGCCAAGCTATCAGGAGCAAAGGAAGTATATTAGAATAGAATGGTCCATCCTACCCATCAACATCAAAATACAGAAGAAATCAGCTAGGGTTTGTTGAATCTAACTGTCCAATGAGTATCAGGCACTAGGATGACGACAAGTTACAAGAGATCGAATCGTTTGACCACATCACAATGGGACGACAGAGAAAATGGGATGATCCGGTCAAATGAAATGAACCTCTTGATCTCCACTAGGATGCAAAATGCACAACATGCAAACAGCAACAACATCAGACCATCCAATCAAGGCCTAACCCAAGATACTATACGACACAAGATAGGTTGAACTGGACTGTCCAATACCAAAATGGAAGCAAATTGATCAAGATCCAATCACATAACAGATCATAGCGAAAGCTTTTCCCGGAGGGACCATCTTGTGGAGGAAATTGCTTGCTTAATCTCTTTTTTTCATTCATACAAGTTTACACATGTAACAACAAATTTAAATAGTGCTTTTGATAATTTAACCCGTGATTACTTTTTTTACTACCCTAAAGTAGAATATGCCTTGATGAACTTTTCTAGATATATTGTTTAACACAAAGGCCTAGGCAATATTTCAAAAAAAATCTCAGAACTAAATAAATTAACTAAAGTGGTCCAACAGACAAATTCACATTTCAGTGGAAGCGGAGGAAATGGCACTGTGTCCACCAACCATTACGTATAGCTTATGCAATAAGTAGAGAGAACATTTTACGTTATAGCAAGCAACCATAATACTGATAATAAGCTACTGACCTCAAGTCTTTGTTCAGATGAGTTCCATTCGAACATTGGAAAATCCACCACCCAATGAAGTGAATGGGAGGACTAGCATAAAGTTAAGCATAAATCATAAGAATATATGTCAGAATAGTGCACAATGCAAATAATGCAAGAATTTAAATAAAACAAACAAGAATAGCAACAACAAGAAGAAGCAGTAATCCCAAATTAATAGGGTTCACATGGATTTCTATTCCCAATTCAACTTCTATGCAATGCAACACTCTTAGGGTATGTTTGGCATGAACCCACGAATGGGCAAAGAAATAAAATAATAATATTTTAAATTTATTATAAATTTTAAAAACTTTATTTCACATCCAACACAAATTCCAACCTTAAAAATCAACATTTCACATCCAACACAAATTCCAACCTTAAAATCAACTTTATTTCACATCCTACACACCTCCTAATATTAAAATAAATTTCTTTCCCATCAACTCTATAAAATAAAATATTTTCTCTTTTCTTACCCAAATTTATCCTCCAACCAAGCAAGCCCTCAGTGAGTGCAGGTGATTCAAGGTAATGTGCAATGAACATATTCCAAGTTATTTTCAGTCTTCCCTTTCATTTTAACAAAAATCAAAGAACAAATTTTAAAAAATCCTTTTTAGTATATTGTGTTAACAAATGTTTTCCACCTTCCACTGGCACAAGCAAAATATGATTTTCAACACCATTACATATGTGTTGGCATAAGACATTCATTATTCTTACGACATACATATTTGGTTTTATGAGCAAAAAATAAAGATACAACAACACCAAGACCATTTACACCACATGGTTTATGCACAAAATCCTAAGACAGTCATGAGCATCATTTTGATTCAATGCAACATGAGAGAGGCAAGTTTAGGCACAACCTAGCCATCCACTATTGAGCCTAAATTGGCCTAAGCTCAACTGACTACAATTAGAGTAAATGTGACAATTATAGACCATGCATGCTAATTGGCCAAGTTTAACCAAGTATCATATATTATGGCAGTAGACGAGTTGACCCATCAAAATGGATTGACCCAAAAATAACCCATTTATTATCCATAAAATTTGTCAACTCTAAATAGAATCTAAGATCTCATTCTAGTTGAAATTTTAATCATGACACTTATTACCCAACAGCTCAACTACTCCTTGAAACCAATTATATTCCTCTAACCCAATGCCCTCCAAACTCCTCACACTATATGTAATTAACACACATAAAACAAAAAATCACATGTCTTTCCAACCCTCAAAGAATCCACTAATTGCCAATCCTATGAGTCTGTGACCTTAACCCTTACACAACAAGATGTTGAGTGTTAACTTTGAAAATCGCATGTTGATCTAAGTTGTACATGTGTCATTTGTTAAAGAACCAAACTCATAAGTTCATCAGATGCAAGACGAAAGATTTTCCCCCTTAATTAAAACCTCATTCAACAATCTGCCCTTTATAAGTAGTGCGGCCTCAATGAATGGACCAACCTCGATCAAAGACAATCGTCACTAAGGGACTAACGCGACCAATATCTGGATAATCATTTGCCTTAATGCTTCACATAGTAAAGTTAGCAACCACCTCCTCTAATATCAGCCCAAAATACTACAATTCAACTATCTAAGAATTCCTTCCATGCAGCTCCTAAGTGGACGCTCATTCTTTTGATAACACCACCACATATAAAGGAACAGGATGAGAATTCAATTGACGCAATTAGAACTTAGGCAATAAATATGCACGCAATCTAGATTTCTCACTAGATCACTCCAAGACCGAAGTGCAAATTTGTGATCAAAGCTCTATAAAGGAAGATCTAAGGGAAGAAGCCACTGTAACTAGACATGCTTTCATGCCACTGTAACTAGATTATCGATTCTCTCTTTAATTTCATCCTAAACAGGAAGATCTAAGGGAAGAAAATAAGAATATAGGCCTTGATCTTCTATGAAAAGATTACAAAGACCATTATTTTTGCATAGACTGTTCGTTTAATCCCATCAAGCGGGCAAGTGTTAAAAATCAACGAGAACAGGGAAGAAGCTTCTTGTTCTGCTTTGTCATTTTCTGTCAATTGGCTGTACTCTCGTCTGGAGGATTAATTACTACAGTTTGCTAATATAGCAAACATCAAAACGCTTCCACATATATTACAAGATGTGCATCTTGCTAACAGGATGGAAGGTGAGAAATTCAGATATATTTTTAATGGATTAAGAGCAAAAATGCATTCAACTTCAGTATCAGTATAAGGTCAAACTAGCAGAATAATGAAACTTGAACTTCTTGTGTTTAAGGAGACAGCATATTAGCTTAATATAATAGCAATAACAATAATGAAAAAGAGTTTTAAACATCAAAATCATACAGGATCAATCAATCCCATCTCGTTGGCAGCAAACAATCTCAGCCTGTCAAGAGTCTTATTCACTGCTGCTTGGTGGCCCACTGCAAACAGAATAAGGTCCCCAGCCTTTGCTGAGAGAAGCCTCAACAGCTGCTCCCTATTTATAGGTTCCAGAGATGATACCAATGCAGGAATACCATCACATTCCCCTGTACAGTTTCAGCAAAAACAAGGATCAAAAACAAAAAGAAACTTATACTACAAAAAGGGGTAAATTATTGACAGGCCCCTATGGTTAAGCTAGTAAAAAAAGGTTCATGTTTTAAAAACCCATTTTCTGTGAGGGGTTGATCTTATGGGAAGCTTAATCGTAGCCTTATAGGATTGGTTGAGGGTAGATATCGCCCTCTATGAGGAGAGATCCATGTTGTACAGGTTTCTTCGACAGCTAGTTAGCGAAAGAGGGTAGATACTGGGTAGTGTAGGCCTAGGGTTAGGAGCCCTGGGGGAATACCAAGTGATAATGGCCAAACCACCTAAAAACTATGTGATTTACTTTTCCTGTACTATTTGATTGTCCATTGATGTGATATGTTACTTAGCTTTTCGATTTTTCAAAATCTCACCAAATTCAACCCCCTCTTGGTGTGAGAGTGGTTTTTTCAAATCTTGGATGGAAATGTTTTTTCATTAAGTCATGCATAATGTGAAATAGAGTTATTATGGTAGGATATACGAGGGATGTGAAATTAATTAGGTATTTATTTTGATGTCTGCAGGATTTAAGATAAAGTTATTTTTTCTTTAAATATGTATATGATATAAAATATAGTTAAATTTTAACATTAAAATATGTCAGGTTAAAGAAAACAAGACTAGCTAAAAAATCACACTCGTGAAGGCCAATGTTAGGATTTTTGAGGTTATCCTTAACTTATAAATTCTCATTTATTTTCAGTATGGAATCATCCTTTTTCTTTGTAATTTGATATGTGATTTTATTTCAAAGAATCTCGTTTTCATTATCGATACTCTCGAGTCCTTCTGTTGCTCCTAATGGATGATGAATATTTCACATTTCATCTCATCTTCATTGCAAGGATTTCACTGAGCACCTTGACAATATTTGATTCTAATCATGTTGTAGTTGATTTTAAGGATGATTTTTGCAGTGTCTCTCATAAGCAAAATAATTTTTTGGAGTCAGTAGTTTTATTTTTTTTTGAGTAAGTAGCAAATGTTTTGTAAGAAATGAGGATGTCATGAAATCTTCAACAAGCATGCATCACGTGGTAATCGGGACATTCATCGATTTGTTAAAGCAAGAATTGAAGAAGCATTATGTTGATGATGTCAATGAAAAGAAATTTTAGTGGCCCAAGGAGGAAGTAAGGAAGAAAAATGATGGGAACAAGAAGGAATCATTAAAGTTGATTCAAAAATATGCTGAAATTTCTATCAAAAACAAAATATCATAGGGAATTCACCTAGAAGCTTGACAATAATTGTTTAAAATCTCAATCCTCGACATGATATGAAAAGGTTTACGTTCTTTCATTGCTTTTTTTTTTGAAAAATGGCAAGCCAAGTTCTTTCATTGCTTTGAGGGCCAAAGGATACATTATTATGTAGACCTTAGCTGAGTAAAAGTGGCTGTCTCCTAAAAGATCCTATGTTGGGAAAATACTATCATCCGTTGGATTGGAATGCAAATTGTTCTCTTATTCCTGCAGCACTAGCAGCACTAGCAGCAGTTAATGTGGAGAACAGAACAAATTGGAGATGGTTCCTAGAGGCTCTTTGATGCGGGACGGACAAATGACGATGCAGTTTAGAGATCAGCAATTTTATAAAGCAAATTATTCACAAACTAATGCTAGAATATCATAGAACAATTTTGTAATGACAGAGAAATTAATTAAACCCGCAAAACTGATTTCTTTCAAAATTTTAAATAAATTAGATCGAAGGTAATTGAAAAATTACTAATTCAAATTAGGGCGCGATCCGGTTTTCAACAAATCAGAAATGAGGAACAGGATTAAGGATCTCACAATATTTAACCAACAGTAATTTATATTCACTCAATAATGAAAGGTCGCACAGGCAGAACAAATTCGAGCAAATCACAAGCGAGCAAAAAAATCCAGATTATTCGACTTAACGAGGTCAAAGGCTTTGTTGAAATTCATACCTGAGTAAGAGATTCCAGGGGCCACCATGTAATTTCCCCAAAGAATTNGCTAAGCGGCGTGTCGGCTCGCGCAGAACGGGGCGTGGGGTAGCAGACTGGGCGAGCTCGGCGGCGTCGAGCGGAGCTGTGTACTCACGTCGACGTAGTCGGCGCGGGCGCGTCGTCGGTGATGTGGAAACCTGACGACGCGATCACGTCGAACCGGAGTCGGTGAGCTAGATCCAAGAACGCGAACGAGCAGGGGAGGTGGACGAGGATGAGGTGAGGTGAATGCTGAGGGATGTAAGATGAATGGAATCGAACCCAGAAGGAGGAGCTGGAGCGGGTGGAGTTTAGGGATTCTCACCCAAGGCCCAAGTCGTTCCCTATCCAGGATATCGATTCATTCCAGAATCAAATAATCCCAGGGGAAACACAAGTCAAATTCATTCAGCATTAGAAAAATAAGAGTAACAAGGAGGCGTTTATATAAACCTCTACACAAACTGACTCAATAAAGAAAAATTACATAATGTAATAAATTTCTCACACAAATGAGGAAATGCCAGATAACATGCCTAAAATAACAATCACAGAAATAGAAACAACTAATACAAAATAAATACGAGAAATAAAATCATCCCAAAATGGAATCTCCAATCAATCAGAATAAATGGGAGATTTCCAATCCATCAAGTCAGCGATCCGCAGTATCCATCTTTCCAAATCTGTCCTAATAGTCAATCGATCCAGATCGAAGCAGCGTGGCTTGATCTCGGCCGTCGATGGTAAATTCTGCCAGGAATGAATCGACGGTCGATCGTGGTGTCCCCGCCACTCTCAGTAGAACTTTAAATGGTTATCACAGGCCTCTCACCTTCAATCATGACAAACAAAAGGTACAGTTATGTCTTGTTAAAATAAATAAGTTTTATTAGGGATGAAACCATTTGTTCTTATCATTGACAACAATTTGCAGGATATTGATGAATCAATAGATAAGAAGTTCAGGCAAAGAAGTATGCTGCAGCATATTGTTGTGGCATATGTTCTCTAATTTCAAGAAAGTTCTTCCTGGCCCAGAGATAATGTATTTTTGAAGTGCTGCTAAAGCTTTCATAGGGAACAACTTTTAAAGACAGATGAATCTTCCTAAATCTAAGAGATAAGAAGCAAGTGATTGGCTCGTGCAACCAAGTAGGATCAAAAGTATTAGGCAAGACTTTCGACCCGATATTAAATCTGATCATGTTACTAGTAACATTGCCAAGTCACTCAGAAGTTGGATAATGTGTGACAGGGGCAAGCTGATTCTAACACTTTAGAAACCTCAAACTCAAGCAGACAGTGCTTTTTCAGTCATACGTGGGACATAACAGGATTGAATACACATTCGGTCACACTAGCAACTAAGAAAAGGTTAAAAGAGGAAAACCAGGAGGGTAACCAGTGGATGCAAATGCTTCCAACCTCTAATATTGAATATCAAATAATTAATTAAAGGCAACACATATAGCGTAATAATTAAGAGGTACAAAACACTTTGTGGCATGTATACATGCATTGATATGCATTTCACATGTCAGAGAATATTCACAGTTGTTGGACTGAGACATGGAAGCTATATTTTCTGGACAAGATCCCCATATTGCCGACTTCAATAATTTGCTGGACACTTTTCCAGAAAAAAAGTTCCTTTCTCTTTTGAGTTGTTCCGCCAGAGTACGCCTTGCTTCTTATCTCTTCGCGAGAACACAAAAATGAAAGCACCAAAAATGTTAGTGCGCAAATCCATCGCACAATAGATGGACCCGAGATGGAAGGGAACTGGTAAAAAAGCTGCTCTTGCAAGCACAAAAATCTGCTCCATTTTCTAGAACAGACTTTTGGCAAACGACAGAGACAAACACAAAATTCCAACGATGAGAATAGAGAGATAGAACTGAACCAATCTATCGGCCTGAAAGAGAGGCTATTAATGGAAGGCTACTCTGCAGTGCTTTGTGGACTGAGACACAAGTTACTGTAGAACAGTTTGAAGCACCCAGCAACCAGAAGAGAAACCCAAGAGGAAGCAACTACAATGAAGTGTGTGTTAGGGGATCTGAAATCTTTGATATCATCCTCAGTCAGCAAAAAAGATCTTTTGATATATCTGTGATATATTTTGAATAACTGGGTTTATCACCTTTGGAATAATTATCTTTGCAGGTTTGATCAAAGTACACTTAGTTTGATCAGTTTAGTGATATATCTGTTTACTTCCAGTTTTGTTTATGTATTATGTTTTATGTCTTTCTGCTGGTTCATGCTATATCAGTTTACTGTTGATATCTAATAATGATAAATAAATTTTTTTAATCATTTTACACATTCTAATATAAAAAAATATTTTTTTACTTCACATACTCAAGTATTTTGGTCCAAGATGTGAAATAAAGTTAATATTTTTATTGAAAATTATTTAGTATGTGAAGTAAAATAATATTTTTTATATTAGAATATGTGTAGAATGATTAAAAAAATTTATTTATCATTATTATTGTTGTTTTTTAAACTAGTATTATTTTGGTCCTGATTTTAGTCCTCGCGCCAAACAGGGCCTAAGAAGAAAATAAGAAAAACGATCACAAAGACATTACTCTTTTAGAACTATTAAGAAAGCAAGAGTGAGAAATAAATTTGAATCATAAAGTTATAATATGATTTGAGATCAACCAATGAATGCACTACGCCAGACGAGGGATTTCCCCTTTAGAGCTTGAGCACTTGAGCACGGTTCACCAATGGTGCTTTCTTGTTGGGTACCAAAACTAATTGATCACTATAAAACACTCTCAAATTCTCACAAAATTATTTGAAATTATTTTCAGCTCATTTTTGCCTCTAGTGTAAAATATTTGACTAGGGGACCCCAACCTGAGCAGGTCGCTTGGGTTGTTCGGGAACTCTTATTCGGCTGACTGTGTGTCGGCACGTGTCACGATTGGATGACACAACGATTTTTCTCTTAAAAAATGCTCAAGGCTTATTTCATCTATTGTTAGGTGTTTTATGTTCTATGATAAGCTGTTTTCTAAGCTAAACTAACAGTCCTATTTAGGAGCTCGTCATACACGCATCACAGCCACCACCTACAGATAGTTCTAATTTTTAACATTCTAGGACAAGGAGCTTCCTATTTTTCAACTATTACCCATAGAACTAGCCAGCTTAAGGCCAATGTTTACTGAATCAACCTCAAATACATCTTATATTGTATGTGTCAAAGCTCATACAGATACATTCATTAATTTAAGTGCCATCATAGCATCGTCCAATCTAAGATGTTGTACAAAGGACTGAAGCTTAGGATCATCATTCTCCAGATTTTCCTTGATCTCTAGTAACTTATCATAGTACTAATTAGCCATACACCGTAACACAGATTGCTTATTAACCCGTGAATCACATTTTATCCAAATGTAGCCAGGAAAATTATTCTGCATTACCTGGTTTCTGCATATTATATCAGTCTGCTGTTGTTTACTGCATTAACCAATGAAATATAACAGTTTCTAAATTAGCCAAGGAATTTCTTCTAATCAAATCATATTACGTTCTGCACTCCTTCTGCAACTGTATGTGTTATGGGCTATATCTACATTATATTGCTATGTCCTACATTAATACTGGAGAATTTTGCTGATAGGGGCCCGCAAAACGCATTTCATTTGACTGCACAGGCAAACATTGAACCAAATAAAATAATGTGCCATAAAAATTGTTGCTTCATTCAAAAATAGAAGCAACAAGAGATCCAATACATAGATAAAGGATAAAATACATAATTGATTTCATACGGTTGTTGCAATCTTGCAATTGTCAACATAATTTCAGAATAAAAAGTTATGAAATCTTAGTTAAGTGGTTCAATGGCTTGTTTTGATATTTGGGGCAACTTTTGAAGTGTTGTCGGGAATTTCTAAATTTTTAACAAAATCCATATCATAATGCCTATTGGGGATTGTTTCAGATTTTCACTGTTTAGAGTAACTGTAACTATTAGATTGCACATGTGTAAAGTAATCGATTAGGGTTTCTTTCCTCCTGAGAAACCTTCAACACACATTTCTTTCTGCAACCACAAATTTTACTCTTGACGATATTGGTGTTGTGCTGGTTTGAGGCTCTCTGCTAGAGGGATGTAGGTTAGATGAACTCATTATCGTGCAACAAACAAGTAAGAACAGGTATGAAGCCTTGTAGAACGGTGAGTTTTTAAGCATTGTTCAACGACAAGCTCTGCAATAGAAGCTATGGATAAGAGGAATTTAAATCTGTCTAGCAGTGAAGCTTTGAAGCTCCAACGAAGGATCAGCAGGAAGCTCCAGCAAGAAGCACCTGTGAGAAGCATCGACAAGATAATAGAAGTAATGGGTTGTCCCATGGCAAAGCTTTGAACTTTCAAAGAGATCCGTAGAGGTGCTCCGGCAAGGTTTACCGGAGAGAAGCTCTGGTTCTGGATAGTTGATGGATGAACAACCAACTAGCTGTTGTGAGGGGTTACAAAGACAATGGAGGGATATCTTTGGAGATCAAAGCCCTCAATGGTCAAATATTTGTATCTTTTTAATTTCACGGTAAAAAAGTTATGGAAAACAGTACCAAGTCCTTTTTTTTTAAAAAAAAAAAAAAGGAAAGCTACAGGGACCTTAGAGTTATCCTCAATGAAGTACAGGGACCTAAAAAAAATTTTTAAAAACAAGGACCTTTTCATTAGTAGGTTAAACTAGAGGGATGTGGCATTAGTTAACCCAAACAAGAACAAAAACAGAAAAGAAGCAAATGGATGCAAGGAAATGCATTTACCATTATCCATGGACGCAAGGAAATAGTTTACCCAAACAAGAACAATAAACAAAATAGAAGCACATTCATGCAAGGAAATGCATTTACCATTATCCAGGACCTTGAGGAAAGGTAAGCCCTTCGCTCCAGCCTTCACTGCTTCATTATGTATGTTGCCCTTTTTAAGGGCAGTGTTCGAAAAAAATTCTGCACCTAAAGGCACGCATAAAGCTTTGATAATTTCTCCGTTTGATATGGATTCCGCAAAGACCTTGAAACTGCACCCTCTGAAAATGCCAGTAACCTGCAAATTCCCCCCGCCCCACCCACCAGAAAAGCCGTTCAAGTTAACATAGAACATCATAAGTATAGCTTACCAAAATTACATGGTTAGCCAAGTTGAAATTACTAAGAGTCTATTTGTTTAGCCAAGTTGAAATTACATGGTCAGGTTCAACTAAACATGTCACATCACACATAAAATTTAATATTAAAAATTAACTATATTTTATACCATACGCATAATTCAAACTAAACAATTAACTTAATTTCATATCCCACAGACATACCAAAATAATAACTAACTTTATACCACATCTCTTATACATTCCAACATAATAACTAACTTTATTTCGCATTATTCACAACTTTCAAAAAAATAATATCTTCATCCAAGTTTAACTTTAACTTTATTAAAACTAACATTTGCAAATAACAAGGCTCTTAATTAATTTTCTAAAGGCATCTAGTTGAAAACAGTTAATTTTTAATATTAAATTTTATAAGGTGTAATTAATGGGATAATAGACCAACCAAATGATGATCAGATCAGTTTAGATAAATCAGTAATTTGCTTCTTGTCGTATGAGGTGTAGTTTCATGGCACTAGCATAAATAAAATGCAAATGTTCCAAGTACTAGCGTTTTTACTGGATTAATGAATCTCTTATCGATTACTAAAAGTTGTTGCCGTACATAAATCAATCCAAACATAAGAAGGCAAATATTATATACACCTAACATCACGCTCACATGTCTAGATCAAAGAATCCAACTGACTTTTTATGTTTAAATTATGGAAATTATGATTGGACTTTGACTAATGAAACATTCCTACTCATTGTACACAAGCATACACCAAATCCAAGTCATTCGACAAAATATTTCTTCAGAAGAAGCCAATTTTCCATTAAATAAACTTCAAAGTTCTACAATAAAGTATCCAATGACAATCATCTTTCCAAAACATTCTGATCCAAATTCCAAATTTACAACTCACAGTTTTTAATTCCAACCCAAATCGCTGATCCGGCCTGTCTGATCCATATCGACTCATAGCCTCTGCATATGTTATCCTTGGAAAACGATTTGGAAGTTTAACTCCAATCATCTCATTAAAGATCTGTCAAAGAGCATTTTGCTATTAAATAATAAAATGAAATTGGATTAGCAGCAACATATGTATTTATTATATATATAATATAGTTTCAAAATACATATATAGTAGTAAAACAATAAAAAGAAAAGGGAAGTACTTAATAAAGAACGAACATGTCTTGTGAGGTCTTCATTAAGTGCTAAAATGTCTTCCAATGTTGTGAAAGAAAGCTCCATGTCAAGCTGTGTGAACTCAGGTTGCCTATCTGCCCTAAGATCCTCATCTCGGAAACATCTGCAATGAAAGGACCACTAAGGAGGGCTTTGTAATCATGCAACGTATTCCCAGGCTTACTACAAAGAATTTACTTTGATGCTATAATCAGCTGATTATCCAATCAATTTTCAAAATGAGACAACAGTTTGAATCTCTTAAGACAACATAATTCACAATACTAAGTCTGCCTATCGCATATCTCACAAATTTGGAGGTCAACCACAAAATTCAGGAAAGAAAAATCAATTTCTGTGTGACAGATTAAACTTCCATATAAGTTTATTAAAAATAACAATCAAAATCCCTTCTACGCAGTTGCTTAATTTACACAATTATCTAAACCTTCAAAGGCAAGAAATGATGCACCATCTGGGGCCACCTCTTGCCAGCAGCCACAAGTTTACCTAGGTTTAAGAGCTTAGATAACCAGCTAATCAAAAAAAAAAAAGAGCTTAGATAACCTTCTTAGATCTGGATTCCAAAATTCTATGTTTCTTTTTTGGATAAAAAATTCTTCCTAAAATTTTAGCATTCTAGTTCAAGGTGTTTAGCAAGTAGCTTCTTAATCAGGAAAAAAAGAGAAGGGCATTCAATGGAAGAAAGAGTGTCAAAATGAATATGAAAATGAATATTTCTACATGGTAGACCTCAGAAGTAGAATATAAAATTGAATGGCTATCATTTTCAATACGAAGGGAGAGTTAGTTGGAGAGAGAAAGAGAGAGGAAGAAGGGGTGGAGAGGGGGAAGGGGGGGGAGAGAGAGAGAGAATGGCTTGGAGAGAAGAGAAAGAAGCTATGACAATGGAAAGGCATATCAAAACGTTCATGCTACACAAGTCGAGCAACAAAACCAAGATAGGGGTTAGTAAAAGGCATTGTGTGCTCAACCGAAAAAACTTTATCACCGCCTTATGGCCATATTATTAGGGTATAATACATATTGCCAACTGCTTACTAACAGATTATTTATCTATAATATACAGAGAATGTGTTCTTGGCAAATAGAAACATAAAAAGCCAAATAGGTAAGGCTATAATAACAAATGGATGCAAACACTGGAAATGATTCTTCCTTCATAATGATGCTAAAACAATAAAAATTATTATGAATCATGTAAAAACTACAGGTTCTTGCCCTGTTGGTCTATTTTGGCATTTTTAGAGAACTCAACTTCAGTCGAGTACCGTATCGAATAGGACAATTTGTCAAGTTTGAGTTTGACCCAAAGCTGACCAGACTTTAATAGCACAACAAAAACCTGAACAGATTAAAAAATGAGTTGAGACTGTGATCAGTATCACACCCAAATAATTTATTTGTCCACTGATCTGATTCAAGTTAACATCAACTCGCACAATCTCATACATAGCATAAAACACTCACAATATGTTAAAAACAATATTGGGCCAATACAAATCGAATCAAGTGAAAAAAAATGCATAACTCAAAAGCCAAATGAAAAAAACAATACAACTCCAACCCAACACATTACAAAAATTAAATTGATATTTTTAACTCAACATTCAACCTAAAAATTAATTTGGTAAACCAACTATGAGATTTTCAGGCCAAATTCAAATCAAGTTCACAAGCAGGTAATATAGTACACCTTAGATCAACTAAAAATGTCTAGACACCAAACTTCATCACTCGTGATATGGCACTCAAGAGTTTTACCGTGTGGAAAAAGTAAATAAATTTTTAAAATAAGCATAATTAATCAATAAATTTATATTAAATAATTATCAACAAAAGGAGCTGCATTAGTTGTCACTTGATTTGCTTGCTCTCCTTCGCCATATATGTTGTGTGAATGAAGGCATATACTTGGCGTGTCTACCAATGATTTCATATTTTCAGTGGTTGTGGAGTGTTATTTTCCAAATAGTGTTATGCTATAATTTGAAAATCATGAGCAGTACTTCCCATTAAATTCTATGGAGAAGGGCTTCAAGAGACAGAACGATCGATCTAGCAGTTTACCATTAAAACTAGGGCTCTAAACTATTTAATTCATCACAACCATGGCAAACATAGGATTTCCATACTATTAGGGCTTGAAATTAGGCAATAAATCAAAGCACATTCACAAGAAAAGCTATAAAGATCACGAAAACCCATAAGTTATTAGATCAAATTAGAGAGAAATTGATGGAAATTGGACCTAACCTAAACACAATTTCATCCAACACATGAGCACAAATCCATTAGCATCCATACACAAAAGAGAGAGATTCACATGTGATTCTCGTCCATAATCAAGGGAGAATGAAATAACAGATAAACATACCTAACTAGAGATCAATATAAATGAAATGGAGGAAGAAATAAAGCGAAAATTATTGATGCACGAAATGCACAAGATCATATGGATAATAAAAATAAGGAAAAACAAGTGGACCAATTTTTTAGTGGAACCTTGAAGACAGGAAACCACAATGCCAAATAGAGACAGCTTTGAAGATGTTCCGCTATTAGAAAGGAGAGTATAGAATGGAGGGCTCAACTATCTCGAAGAGATCATGAGGAAGAACACAGGTAGAGAAAGTGATAGTTATAGCGTTAGGTATATGATCAGTGAAATGGACCAACCCCTTCATCAAACTTTTTGCAAGAATTTATAGCGACAGAGGTTACCATCACCTAAGTCACATTAGTCCTATGTCAAGTACAACACTGACGCTTTCTAAAGTTTCGAGATACAGTCTTTAATGCTTGTGGGCGGCGCATTAACTTCTGAAATAGCAAGACCATACTATGTGTATAGCTGATAAATATTTCTTGAACTGTGAGAAATCCACGCGGTACATTTATGACCAGTACAATAGCCAATGTGAATTCGAGGTAGGCTCTTTGATATCCACAGTTCAAGTTCAAATATTCAAGATAGCCTTCTACTAAGTTTTAGTTTTATCATGCCTTGCCACACGTATGGCCCAGATTTGAAGCACAGACCACAATACCACATGCCTCCCCCCACATCACGGGCATTGATGTGTGTGCTAACCATAGGAAACCAACATATGTCTTTAAATAACATGTCAATCAACCAACTTCCATCGTCGACTAACATCCCAAAGATATCGATGTTTACACATATGATCGAAGGTGAAGATCAAGAGGAGGTTCCTCTACATCGGCGACCCCACGCAAGAGTCTCAGCACCACTCGTGGGCTACTATCTCAAGAGGAGGCATCAAAAAGCCTCAGAGAGCCATTACAGATCTTGGCCAAAGAAGACCTACAATAAATTTGTCGAACACCGCACGTTCCCCAGCTTCGAAGTCAAGTGGCATCAAGGGTCACCGATGCCTCGCCACACCATTGCAAAGGCCTAGTGGTTCGAGTTGCAATGAAGGTTTTAGCACCATCTTGCCTGTTGAACCGTTAAAGGTAACAATGAGCCAAACCCGTCGTCCTAAACCCCAACAATCAAAGTCAGAAATCAAGGTGCTCCCCTATCGCCCATAGATCTCCCAGTCGTGTAACCCGGGATGACGATGGCACAGATAGAGTCGACAGCTCAAACTACAATCACTCACGATCTTGCTCAAAATGTGAACCATCGTCTTGATGCTGTCACAAGCAACATCCGAGGGTCGAGTAGCAAAAGTAGACCGTAAGCTAGCAAAGGTACTTTCCCAGACATATTACCGAAGAGACGAATAACCTCCCTGCCCACATTTATGATGTCGAAGTAAGGCAAGTTTGGCGGGGAACACCCAACTGAGGCTTGACTTTCCCTCAAAGAAAAGCTAAGTTCACTGCACTGCCAAAGAGGAAGATCACAGTGTGCTTGCCTCATCCGCAAGATGGCTATTCCTCCCCTTCCAGCTCAAGTTTGTGAATATCTTCACTTCGGGATTGTCTTGAAGCAACTCCAGTCGAATGCCATCCATGATGATCTACTGCCTCATCAAGGAGCTACGACTAAGGAGCATCCAATGGGATAGAGAGATCTTCAAGACAATTTTTCTATAGGAGGCCAATTCGCACCTCCACGACTACGTTGCCTTGAATGGGCTGCTTTGTCATGTGTTCAAGGCGAAAGCACCAGGTTCAGAGACTACAACAACAACAATAACTAAGCCTTAAACCCAGTAGGTGGGATCGGCTACACGAATTTTTTGTTTTCATTCCGCTCTATCAATTAATAAATCCTTATCAACATCTAAGTGAGTAAAATCACTCCTTATAGTTTATTGTCATGTCGTTTTTTGATCTCTCTCTTCCTCTTTGTATGTGAGTAAAATTCAATAACTCAATTTTTCTAACTGGAGCTTCAATCGTCCTACAATTTATATGTCCAAAAAAATTAGGCTAACTTTCTCTAAGTTTATCCTCAATTGGTGCAACATCAGCTTTCTCGCGAATATACTCATTTCTCATTCTATCCTTTCATGTGTATCCACACATCCACCTTAACATCCTCATTTCTACAACGCTTATTTTATTAATATTTTTTTATAGGCCAGCATTCAGCATCATAAATCATCGTCGGTCTTACTACAGTTTTATAAAATTTACCATTAAATCTGGATGAAATTTTTGTATCGCACAGCACACCAAAAGCATTTCTCTAATACAAAAAATTCTTCTTCATCGACCCCGACAAATTAAGATTTACTGACTCACAGCGACTACGTGAAGATCATTTCCTGGGGGATGGCATCAACTTCGAGAACCAATATTTTAAGGTTGTGGACTAATCGCGTCATTTTCAATCAAATAATAAATCAATCTAGATTTATATTTTAAATAAAATATTAGTGGGAACTGAATATATTCATGAGATGATTTGAGTAGCCATTGAGGATAAGCTCAAAGAGAACCGACCTAGATGATTTGGACATATAAACTATAAGTCTATAAGTTAATAGAAATTTTAGTAAGAAGAGTTGAGTTATTGAATTGTACTTGTGTTAAAAGAAGAAAAAGAGCACTAAATAAGAGATAATAAGAAATCATCAGAAATAATCTTACATACTTGGACATAAATGAGACATTGTTATTTTATAAAGTACAACAAAAATAAAATTTCATATAACCGACCCCACCAAATGGGATAAAGCCGAACTGATGCGTGACAAAAAAGAATGCAAATAATATTTTATATTTATATTCAGCAAAATAAATTAATAAATTATTTTTTAATTAAGCGCAAAATATATTCTAAATAAATTATATGATAAATAAGATTCTACATCCCGTAAAATAAAAATATTTTAAAATTAAAATTAAACTGGATCGCTTGATAAATAAGAATTTATCAAATTACATTAGGGCGCCAATTTAAATTCAATAAATTAGATCCGATGTTTAGGAATTTAGGACACATGTCTCACACTTAAATCCAGCAGTAATTATCACTCAAATAAATATCAAGTCACACAATTAAAGCTAAATAAATAATCCAAGTCAAGCAAATATTTCGTATTGAAATCAAATAATCAGATTAATTGAGTTTAGAAAAGAATTTATACCTTAACCAAAAAAATTCAAGTAGTAAATGATAAGTTCAATTAATCGCGAAGTAGGTGAAGCAAGCGGCTCAGATCGACATGCTCGAGTGGCACGTTCCTCTGAAAAAATAGCGAACTGAGCGGCAAAAAAAATGGCGAGTCGCCTCACGCTAGTCGGCAAGGCAGCGGGTAGCGTAGGTGGACACGTGTCAAGGGACAGGATCGAGGAGGCCGCGGGCGTCGGAGGCGGGCGAGCTTTAGAGGTAGGTGGGTGCGTAAAATATTGGAGGCACTCGAAGATGATCCTGAAAGGGAAAGGGAGCAATGGGTAGGAGATTTTTTTTTTTGGAAAGTGAATAACAAGGCTAATTTGAGAATCCTCATCAAAAGCTAACCCTACCATTTCCTTCACCGGAATATTGACCCCTTAACCGGATCTAGGCTATAAGAAAACGCAAACATAATTTCATTAACTAAATGTTATTTAATATGCTCTAAATCAAATTAAATCAAATCTAAATAAAGTTAATATGAAAATCTCTAATAGCTCTAATTAATTTGAATTTGAATTTTGATTCAGCACATGATGTCATCCTAACAGTCCAATTCAATGCTGATCTGTGTCCCCACCACTAACTTGTTGTGGTTGTGAGAACGGATGTCAAACTTTAGGGATTAAATGATTAAATTGTTTTTAATTTTATAGGAATTAGTTAATTTAAAGAGAAAATGATAATTTAAGTAAAATTTGATTGCATTTTATGAATAAAATAAAAACTAATTTAATTTAAGAAGATTCAACTTAATAGTTGGAAATATCTTGTACTGGAGCTTCGAATTCACTCTTATTATTTGAGATTTGATCAATTAATGCCGAGACAATTTATAACTACAAGCCTAATTATGTCAATAAAGATATATGTAATTGCTACTTAACATGGATTATTTTGCGATCACTAATCATCTTTGACGAACTTAGCATGACTAGCATTACAACCTCATTTTGTTCGAGGGTTAAAATTTAGACACGAGAAAAAAATATTTTATCTTATAGGTTTAATGAAAAAAATAATTTAATATTAAGAAGTGTATAAAATGTGAAATAAAGTTATTCTAATATTCAAATTTGTGTTGGATGTGAAATAAATTTGTTAGGCTGAAAAAAATCTCGAACCAAATGAGCTCATAGAGTCATAATCTATTTTCATTCCATCACATAATCGTCAAGAACTATTGCTTGACAATACAAATCAAATCACAGAAACTATTTATATAAATATCAAAAATTCCATGAAAGCACATAAAATAATATCTTCAAATGTCAAACTAAATCAAACTAGTGATATTTAAAAAACATACCAATTAACATAAAGCTTCATCTAAAACCTAAGAAAAAGAAAAGCAAACTTAGTTGAGCATAACAGAGGAATTGCGCATCTTCAAGTTGTCTTTAATAAGGGAACAATAATGCGAATTGGGTGGAAATTGGCAAGGTATGGAGGTTAGCATCGCCAGTGCAATGGCAGTGGTGGGTCGTTCTCTCTTGGACGTGGAGTTTTTCCTCAAAATTTAAACTGCAGAGCTCCCAAAAACTAATCTCCATTTTAAATTCTATTAAATTTGGGATGATCAAGCTTGAAATATAAGGAAACATGGTTATCCAATCGCCATGTAACTTCCTCCCCAAACTTCATGACTCTCGTTAGCTTGAAAATTATATTGCACACTTGTAATGACAATGATCTTATTATAATATCAAAAAATTACTTTGACTATAATTTTTATCCTTTTCTTTATTAATATATAAATTTTAGAGTAAATTGCATTCAAGCCGCTAAGGTCGAAAGGGTGTTGCAAAATAGTCTTAATTTTTTAAAAAATTAAATTTGAGACCCTAAGGTTGTAAAAGTGCTACAATTTTGGCCACTCTTTCAGAATCTTATTATTTTCACTACTTTTTCCTAATAAAAACGTAAAATTTTATTATTTTTGACTAGTTTGAATTATTTATACGTTTTAAAAGGCCATCACACCCATTTATTCTCACTATTCTTAAACATTTAACAAAAATCTAAAATTTAATTTATCTTATTTTTTCCTTTCTTTGCACTAAAAATTTAAAACTAAAAAATATTAATATTAATATCTCAAAATTATATGTTAGAAAGTCATAAAATTAACAAACGAGAATAATTTTACAACATGCTAGTAAAAAATTAGTAATTACATTTTAATTGGGACCAAAACGACAGAACTTTTGCAATCTCGAGGACCCAAATCAAAATTTTTAAAAAACTGAGACCAATTTACAACGTCTTTCCAACCTCAGGGACCTAGATGCATTTACCCTAAATTTTAAGCATCAAACATTCATTTCTCTAAATACCTTCATTTGAAATAAACCTACAAGCATCAAAATATACTAATAAGTATAATAATCTGAGTTAATATTAATTTTTGTTTCAACATTAATTACCATAAATTATTTATAATAATATAATTATCATGGACTAAATACGAAAGTCTATGCACAACGCCAAAGAATACTTGAGGTGTCTAGCGGAAGATAAGGGCCTACACAAGTAGCTTCTTTTCGATGCGACTTCTCCAAAGGACTTTGCCTTCTAACCCCTCTTTTGTGGAGTAAGTTAGCGACAACTGAAGTTGGAGTAGTTCTGACTGCAACAGATTGGAAGAAGGGGGCCATCAAAGCCAGCAGCAAAGAAGTTGAAAAATAAGGTATGGCAGTTCTTAATAGAGTGGGTTGCTCCATCCTCATCAACCGGAGCAATTGTCGAACAAGGTGAAAGAGATGACCTGGACTTCATAGACAGATCCACCTAAGAGATGCTGCCCGATGTAGCCCACTACCTCAGTGAAGTAGAAGTCACTTCTGATGGCGATGAAGAGGATCTCCAAAGCGAGGATGAGCAGGAAAAGGGTGCTCAAGATGAGGACATCCCTTCACCGAGGATGAGGAGAAAGAGGGTGTTCGAGATGACAGCATCCCTTCCGTAGTTCGCTTTACCCTATGGGATCAATTGCAGAGGCTACGCAATTTGGTCACGATACTGAGCACTCGAGGGACCAAACAGTTTCAAGAGGTAAGTAAAATTTTCTAATTATTCAGTGTTTGATTGGTTCCTTCGGCATCTTATTATCCCTTTTGCAGGTCGTGAAGACCTACATGGCTCTTGCCAATGAGGCCAAGGTGCGAGAGTGAAGGGAGAAGGAACTGGAGCTTCGCCTTTGCAATTCCAAACAGGAGTTGGAGGAGTCTACATGGAGTAGGCCTGTCAATGGGTCGGATCATATCACAACCCAATCCAAGTTTCAATCAGATTATCTTATTAAACGGAATAATTTTTAACCCAAAGTATTAACCCGAAATCCGACTCACTTCGGTTATATATTTAGCGAGTTGAATCCGAGTCGGCATTTATCCAATCCAATAAAAATCAGATCCAATTTTCTTTAAATAATATTATATATCTTATTGATTCTTGTAATAATATTTTTCTTCATTAAAGCAAATAAATATAAAAATGAAACATAAAACATAAGATTAAATTTTTATTTATATTTGGTGGTATAGAATTTTATTAAATGGCTATATAGCTATTGATTTGTATTATTTTCTTTGTTTTATAATATTTTTATATATGTTGTTACTTTTATTTTAATATATATAATTTTTGTGATAATTTAAAATAATATATTAATATTTTGAGTTAAATATATTAAAATTAGTTTTTCTTAATATAAATAAATAAAATGAAATACATATTGTTTACTTATTTTAGTATTCACATTCGATTTATATTTAAGGTTGATTATTTGATAACATACTAAGTAATAAATTAATTAATATTACTACTACTATACATATAAATTCAAAACTAACAAAAAACTCACCTTTTTAAAGAAACTCAATGACTTAAATAAGTAATTTATACTTAGTATACGTTTCGGGTTGACCTAAAACCAATCCAAAAACTCGATCCTTTCTGGATCATGGATCAGATTTGTATTGACCCCGATTCGATCAGATTTTTTATCCGATTCGGTTGTCTTATAGATCAGATCCAGCTCAGAGACAGCCCGATCTGAATCCGACCATTTGATAGGCCTAACTAGGAGGGAGCAGAGCTTCAACGCCTGGTTGAAGAATCTCTAAACTAGAGTATCGATGGAATTTATATTTAAGTTTAACTGAAATTTTTCTATCATACAATATACCAGATACATTTCTTTACTTTATACATCCTACTTAGAACCAACTAATAATATCACTATTTATTTCACTATTATTCTGTATAACTGATCTAAGATATCTAAACCATACACTCTTCATGATGATTTTATCACCAAGTTTTCTTGTTGAGATCTATGGAGAAATATTTTCATTGATTTTTATATTAATATTTAAGTAACCGATAACTAATGAATCAAATATAAGTACATTGAGTTTGAAGAAATAATAAGATCAAAACAAGGATTACAAAATTCAACATTAGTTAAAAGCATAAGCAGCAACAAGTTCTTGTGATTATGTTAATATCCTTGCAAAAATAAAATTACTTTTAATAATTGATTTCAAATAGAAAATAATGTTAGAAATCAATAATAGTCATCCTCAAGTAAATTTGATATCGACATCGATCACATTTACCAGATAAGTTGTACAAAATAACACCAAAATAAAACAATGGTCAACTAGAAGGATTTGGATCTTTTTTGAAACACAAAGGAATTGGTTATTTTGATGGATAGAAAATGAGGTCGTTTTTACTTGGCTCAAAAAAAAACCTAGTTTCTTGCATCCTATTGATTTGAACCCCACATCCAAATGCAGCCATGGGTCACTAAGATTTGACCCACCTTTCACATAGATCCATGTTACATGATCCAATCGAAAGGTTTCCATCTGTCCTTCGACATAGGTCAACATTTAGTCCTATCCATTTCAAACGTTTCCATCCAATATATAATGATTTCTCCATCCCTCCCTAACCAAGGGGTGGTGGAGGGAGGAACAGAGGAGGAGAGAGTAAGAGGGGGTATGGGGGAGGGAAAGAGAAGTTTGAAGAATAAAAGGACCAACGTGAAACAATTTAAGACCTTAATAACCCATGTGAAACAAGCCAAAAAAATGTAGACCTAGAAAAACAAGCTAAATCTCGAGGACCCATATGTCATTTACCCTATTAAAAATAATTGTTCAGCAATAAAATAAACAATGTCACACAAACTGATGAAGAAACATGTACCTTGCTATCTGAAAATATCTCCTGAAACCTCCAATCATGCACATTTGTTTGAACAATTGTGGACTTTGAGGTAAAGCATAAAAAGTTCCTGGCTTCAAAGATAGTAAAAAAAAAATAAACAAATGGTAGGAAAGAAAGGTAGATAGTTTAAAGCATGTTGTTTGAACAATTATTATAAGAACTTCGGAAAGAAAAAAGAACTTTGGTAGGATAACTTCAGGCTACTTCAATAATTTAGTAAGGGAAAGAGAATAAATGAGATGGATGTCCAACATTCCACCTACATGCATCACAAGACTACTAAACTTGTGTGATATGAGCATAGCAAATTAAACAGTAGTATTTATAAACATTCACATAATTAATTATAAATAAATTTAAGGGTAAATTGCATCCTGACCCTTGAGTTTAAAACGGCATTACAAATTGGTCCCAACTTTTAAAAACTTCGATTTGGGTCTGAGATCGTAAAAGCATTTTCGGTTGATGCCAATTAATACATAATTATTAATTATTTATCATTATGTCATAAAATTAATTTTTTTGAATATAATTTTGAAATATTAATATTTATATTTTATTGTTTTAAATTTTTAAAGCAGAGAAAGTAAGAGATTGGAGAAATTATTAAACTTTTAAACAATAGTGAGGAAAGAGGAATATAAAATTCTTTAAAATATATAAACAGTTTAAACTAACAAAAAAAAGAACAAATTTTACATTTTCTATATGAAAAAACATGCAAAAATGACGAGATTCCTTATTAAAAAAAAAAAAAAAGATTCTGAAAGAGGGATAAAAATTAAAGTACTTTTACAAGCTCAGGGACTAAAATCAAAATTTTTTAAAAATTGAAACTAATTTGCAATGCCTTCTCAACCTCAGGGGCAGTTGCAATTTACCGAAAATGCTTGAGTTCAATAACAAGCACTAAAAAGTTACTATCAGCATAACTAAACTGAATTTCCTACTAAGCTAACAACCCACTAGATAATAGAGAAGACTAATTCCAATGATAAAGAGGAATTTGTTAACTAGTTAAACAAATGCAGCCAAAGTGCCGCACATACCTGAATGCGAGATGGTACAAGATAATCTCGAGCACCTTCAGGAGTAGATCGAGAAAGTATTGGGGTCTCAAGCTGCCATAATAATGCAGTAACTGAAGGTGAAGGTTACATAAAGACCACATTAAGCAGCAACCACAAAAATAATGTCTAAATTAATGTTGCTTGAAATGAATCAGCCATGAGACAGCTCAAGCATGTTGAATCCTCTTCTGACTTCTAATACAGGAAGGCCATCTATTACTTGAAATTACATATGAAGAAAAAAATTATAAAAATGAACAAATCAACTCAAAAATGATGACTTACGATGTAAAATGGGTGCCTCTTAACTTTGACAAAGAATTAAACAATCATCAGCTGAAGTTTGTATTCATTTTGATATTCATTATAGAATCTGTAATTAAACATTTTGATAAGAACTAGTTTGATAAAAGTTGAGTTTGAGTGCCATATGATACTATGAAGGGATCAATATCCTCTTGAAGAAAAAAGCCTGAATCATGGGTGAGAATACCTAAGCCTAGTTATATATCCAAAAGGAAAATAGAGAGGGATAAAGAAAAGTAATATCCATCTTCGAAATTGTGAGCATTCATCGTTTTCATAGACCATTAGATCTACAAGCCACATAATTTATTGATCGCCACATCCACCCGCAAAACCTCACACAAGATGACTACAAGTGCATCTGAATCTTACATTAACTTCAGCCATTCGCTTGTTGCTAATAGAGATCCATGTAATCATTTGACTCAGCCTCAAATATCATGCAAGTTTTCCATATGCACATGAACATCTAGCTCATGCACCCTCATCAATAGACCTCCATTGCAGTGGCCGTTCCAGATTCCTCCAACAAGCCCACTTGCATTTAAGTGTCCAAATTGGGCCTTTTCCCTCCTTGATCCAGCCACCTTCAGAGAAGCCTATAATTTATAATAGAACTTTCTCAATTTCTCTGGATTCAATTGAACCCTAAATCTGATTTAATTGAACGAATTGATTGTCCTAATTTAAACTAATAAATTCTAATTTACCAATAATCCAACTCTATTTAAATTTCGAATTGATTTCTTTACAGGATTTTAATTATCTCAGCTATCTCATCACACTATAAAAAAAAAAAATCTCATTTTAAAATAATTTGCTTTTTATTTGCAATAGATTGTCGACTAATTCATTGACCTCTACATTCAAATTTTATCTTCACTATCTAGCATTAACAGTCCACTACTTTGAAAGTTTTTTAGCCTTACCCCACACCCAAATATACTCCCATTAACTTAAACAGAGCCATTTAAATTAGAAACCTACCATGCACTTTGTCTGTCTTACATAGATATAAATATAATATCTTCACTTAGTTTCTGCTTAGATGCATTAAGGCCATGTACATTTTCACAAGAAGAAAGTATCTACGTTCAAGTTGGTTGCTTGTAACGAAATGAAAGATTGTCCCTCTCAAAATGATTCTGAAATTATATACTACTTCCATCAAAAAAGAAATTATATACTACTTACCAGAATAAATTCCTAATAGATATTGTAGGTTTTAAATCATATTACACTTGGTTTAGGTATATAAATCATGCCATGGCATGAGCTTTAAAATTTGCAAACCAGGCATCTCGATGATTAAGGCTGACGACTACATTGTGTCAGGTCAGCCCTAAAGTTTGAAATCATATCATGTGACAGCTCATGTGACATTTGATTAATTAAATCATTTATCAAAATACCTAATGCGGCATTTGATATATCATATAAGTTTCTAATGTTAGTTCAAGATTAAATTTTCCCCCTATGTTTAGTTGATGGGCCTTATTTTTATGATAGTTGATGGGCTTTTAAGTCATTAATGTTAGCATGGGTTTGTCTTTCTTGGTCACCTAAAAAACGTACGTGATATAATTAACATTTTTAAGAGCTAAATTTTAAAGAAAAAATTAGCTTCTATTACATCCTAGAGAATCATTAAACTGACATAGAAGTTATCTAACTAAATTAATTTATTAAAAATTGATTTGATCGTATTTCTTTATATCCTTTCAAAATAAGAAAAATAAGGTTAAGCATATAGCACACAGCATCATATGATGACTGATTAGCTAGTAAAGCTCCAAAGTAGATCAATTGGACCACAAATAATTAAATCCACTTGGCAAGAATTTTCAAGAAATTATGCAAAGAGAAATCGGATAAAAGTACCTCTATGAATTTATGTTTCTTTAGAAAAGATCGAATGCTCTCAATTACATTATATCGAAACCACATGTTGGACTGCATCTGTGGACGACGTAGATCAAGGGCTCGATACCTACCAAATATTTATAATCACATCATATAAGGCAAATGATACAAGAAAAAATTTTGCAACGTAATGATATCCGGAATTAATGAGAAGAAAAGACCATGAATTAGTACATGCGTGTCAAAATACTGGATACAAGTTCAATAACAGGAGAAACTTAAAGAACATGGCAGCATATGCTCTAGCAAACTTTTAAACCAATGAACTATAAGTAAAGTAATCACTCCAATAGTAGCTTTAGGTTGCCTTAGAGGATCCAGCCTGTAACCGGTTCTCCAATTCCCTAACATGTCAAAATGTCGTGACATTTTCCCAGCTATGCCTCAAGTGGGTACTGACTAGCATTTGGCTAATCTACTAGCAATTTCACAAATGCTACACTGTTACGGTCTGCTATAAATAGAGATCTTCAAAACTAAATGTTGGAGTAAATAGAAAAGGAGAATACTGCACAATAAATACTTGTCATGCAGTAGAAAAATAAACCAGAATTCTAAGAGATCAATACAACTGGAGTTAAGCCAGACAATAAATGGCTACATGTTCATTTATGTATTCAGGAGTGCAATGGCCTGAAATTCACAATTAAATTATGCTGAACACTATTTAAACTAGGGATAAAAAAATAAACAAGGTTAAATTATGTGCATTTGGTGAAGGTTAAATAAAAGGTGAAATCCAACAATATAGATGCATGGGCCATGCATCATGGACCATGGTGTTGCATTTTAATGTATGAAAAATTTTAGTAAATAGGACATCAATTTGAATTCAAGAAGAGTTAATACAAATAATAAAGCAATAAATAGAATAAGAATCTACCTCCAACCACTCAAAAAAATAAACTTATGAGAAAGAGAAAGACGTATGCAAGCGATGCACGCTGATCACTATTTACTAAATTTGATAAATTTATGTTAAAATGATGAAATATCCAAACTACACTACACAAAATGCCGTAGTTCCTTGTGTTTGCATTTAAAGCTTCTCATGCCCAAATAGACAGAAAACTGTAAACATATACGGGCTCAAGCAAAAATAGTTCAATAACTACACGATTATTAATCAAAATTCACCTCAAACGAATCTCTTCTGTGATATTATCCTTTGCATCATCAGCAGTGGTAATTGGAAAAGGTAGGGAGCAGTTGACAGAGTTTAGAACAAGAATGTCCTCAGCAGCCACCTATAGCTAAAGAAGATATGATTAGCACTTCAATATGATTCAAGAGAAGAATATATGATTCAAGAGAAGAATATAAGAAACCTAACATTTGGATCCATCTTCAAATAGAATCCAAAGAAGGTGGCAAAAACTACCAAGAGACACGATCACTATTATACATTACTTCCCAAACCAAAAAAAGATGGATGTTTTAGAAGCTAACGAAACGAGAACGGCCAAAAACATGATTTCTTTTACCTCCACCGCTCCAGTTTTCATCTTTTCATTAACTGAGTCCTGCGGCCGAGGACGAACGGTCCCTTCCACAGCAACGACCCACTCACGCCCCAATTTATTGGCAGTGGCGTGCGCCTCCGGATATTCTTCCGGCAGCGTGGCGACCTGAAAGATCTCAAAAATGAATTATCCAGCTGAAAGTAAGGAGTTGAACAAAAGACGCGCACCTGAACAATCCCAGACTCATCCCTAAGGTTCAAAAAGGTGAGCCCCCCGTGAACCCTACGAAAAGCGACCCAGCCACAAAGCCGGACGCGCCTGCCAACATCCTCGACGCAGAGCGCACCACACGAGAAAGTTGGAGAGACCCATTGTAGCGAATCGTCCGTTGGGACTTCAGTACTGCGATTCGGGGCTTGTTTTTCAGCCAAGGGAAGAGGGGAAGGAAGAGGTATGGAAGGAGAGGAGGAGGAGGAGGACGAGGAGGGGGAGGAAAATGCAGCGGCTGGGGAAGGCGAGGAGAGAGGTACTGTAAAGATTCTTCGAGATGAAAGGCTGCGTAATGGTCCGCTGATAAAGCGCGGAAAGAGGGCGAAGGGTGCCAGGCGGGGAGAGAAGAACAAGAAAGACGCCATGTCGCAGCCGAGGTTGCAGCCGGTTACCGTCTTATCCTTCACAGTATATTTTAATATAATAATAATAAATAAATTTATCTTAATATTAAAATTTATATCTATTAGTTTTGTTATAATAATATGGGGTCACATGTTAATAGAATAACTTTCTAATTAAAATTTTATAAAATATAAATATAAATAATTAAAAGAATGGTATTATTTAGGATAAGATTACTGTAAGATTTCTATAATTAATTATAATTACACTTCTCTCTATCATTTTTAAAATTTTTCGATAATTTTTTATTTTATAAATTTTGTAATAATAAAGGTAGTTAAAAATTATAATTATTACATAAAATATTCAAACTAACAATTTCTATTAACTTTTAAAAAATAATTTGCTATTTTATTTCTTAAATTTTAATTTTATCATACTCACACTCTCTCTTAGAAGGAGGCGAGCTTCCTGCCCTCATCTCTCTCTCTTCTTCTCTCTCGCCAGCTCCCCAACGAAAGCAAGTGAAAAACTGAGACCCCCTCTCTCCTGTCTGCTCCCATAAAGGAGCAAGCGAAGGAGGAGGTTGGTCCCATGCCCCCTCTTCTCTATTCACCTGCCCCACACTTCTCATTCCTCTTTTTTTCTTTCTTTTTTGTATGTGTTGCTAGTGGACACAGATTTACTCTTATATCCACTCTTTCTATGTGTCAAACTATCACATATACTAACGATATATTTTGATAACCCACTACTAATGATTCTGCATGCAGCGAAGGAGCAGAGGCAGCTGGAGAGTGAAGAGAGACGAGCAAGAATATAAGAGAATAATATATTCTTGAAAATTTAAAAAGATATAAAAGGTAAAATAAAAAATCTCAATTAGTGATAGCTATGAAAAAATCCTACTTGTAATATTTGATAAACTATAAAAATCTATTACAAAATTTTCAAAAATAATAAATTAAAATATATGTAGAGATTAATAATACATATCTTTCTATAATTAACTCTTACATATATATATATATATATATATATCTTATAATTTAGATTGGATAGGATTAGACCTACTCAATTCAAGGTATTTTTTTAAGAAAAAAGCCTTTCATATATTAGTCATTTATCAATAATGTGAATATTTTTACATGATTTGTGTATTACTGTACGGTTGATTACAATTGTAGATTTTTTTTAATCAAAGTACTTATAATAATCAACTCTTGCTCTTAAAGAGTTTTAAGTGACAAAAAAATTACTCAAAATGGATATAAAATGTGCATGATATAAAATAAAGTGAGTTAGTTATATTAAAAATTATGTGTATATGAAATAAAGTGATTGTTTAATGTTGAAATTTGTGTAGGATATGATAGAAAATAATTTTTAAAGTTTTTTTAAAATAAATTTAATATTTTGGCCAGAGCTAAAATAACTCATTTATTAAAATAATTGCCAAACAAGGCCTTAAAATTATAATTATTTATGATTAAACAACGGTGTACTTAGTATAGTTTGAGAACAAAATAGGTAGATATAGCAATGGTACTTTCAATATATATATAATGAACTATGGGGAGATTTAACACATATAATAAACTAAGGGGATATTTAGTATAATGCTCCTAAAAGAGCTCGCCTGAAATTATTCTATAAAATTCAAAGAAATATTCAACTTAATTAAAATGCTATTTTAGCCAAAGGAGTAGATCAGAGGAGTCTCCAGAAATGATATCAAACTTCGAAAAAGATGATTATATTTACAACGAAGGTCAATAATCTCTGTGTGAAAGAGATTAAAGCTTTTATGATTTTGAAAAAAATCAAGAGATAAACATTCTCTTTTAGATGAAGTCGCTGAGCTTAAGAGCGACGGATTTCTAGAAAAACCTATTCGATCGGCATATCAAAGACTATGGTGGTTCCATCAAATTCTTAGTTTTGCGAAAGACCACATCTCTCAATGAGCCTACTTAAGGCACCGCATTCTTGAAGACTTGACAATGTTAAGAATGTTTTCATAAAAATTACCTCTAATCTCTGTTCTTAAATTTTGCTATCAACAACATTTGTTTAAGAACATTTTTAACCTAGTAATCAAAATTTATGATAATATTAATTAATCATATATAAAATAATTACAGTAGGCTCGAAGAGCAAGGACCAAAATCAGGATCAAAATAGTACTGATTTAAAAAATAATAATAATAATAATAATAATAAATAATTTTTTAAATTATTCTACATAAAATTTAATATAAAAAATATTATTTTACTTCACATACTCAATAACTTTTAATAAAAATATTAATTTTATTTCACATCTTAGATCAAAATACTCGATTCGAATATTTTGATTTAAGATGTGAAATAAAGTTGATATTTTTATTGAAAATTATTAAGTATGTGAAGTAAAATAATATTTTTTTTATATTAAAATTTGTGTAAAGTAATTAAAAAATTTTATTTATTATTATTATTATTCATTTTTAAACTAGTACCATTTTGATCTTTATTTTAATCATCGCGCCAAACAGCACCATAAGTCTTTTTTTTTAAATTTTTTGAATTTACCTATTTTATTTTATTTGAAAAACCCCGTTGTAATTAGATTAAATTAATCTTCATTTTTAATTAACTATAAAATAAATACTTGGTCTGTTGATTTTATCAAGTTAAAATTAATAAAAATTAATTTTAATCAAATATATCACATAATCATTTAACTATTTTTCATACTATACATATTTTTTAAAATAATATATAACTTTATTTCACATTCTATAATAACAAATATCTCATTTCACATATTAAATTTAATATTTACAAATAAATACTATTCTTTAAAATTCCTAAAATTTGATAGCAATTTTTTAAAATAATTTTTTAAAATAGAATGATTTTTTAGGCAAATTACTGAAAAATTACATTCAGGAGTGAAGCATTATAAAAAAAAATTGCAACCGAGAAATATTACTATTTAATTTATAAAAAAAAATAAAAAAAAAATTGCTATTTAATTTATATTTTTTAAAACTGCTTACCATTTACCAATATTACATAAAAGTCCTTTGATATAAAATTTAATAAATTTCTAATTTTATTTTTAATATTTTTTAAACTTTTATATTTTTACCGTTATAAATTATTTTTATTACTCGCGCCGCCACTGACGCCGCATCGATGCCATCTCATTAACGCTGCTTCGCCACCAGCACCTTTATCGGCGTGGGAGACGGAAA
This sequence comes from Apostasia ramifera, assembly GCA_019297695.1. Taxonomy (NCBI): domain Eukaryota; kingdom Viridiplantae; phylum Streptophyta; class Magnoliopsida; order Asparagales; family Orchidaceae; genus Apostasia; species Apostasia ramifera. Next base: position 759,716 of record JAEMOT010001640.1, on the reverse strand, counting down.
GAGAGAGGTGGCCAGCCATGAAAGCCTGTGCAAGAGAGAGAGCTAAAAAGAGAATAAAAATAAAATTTTTAAAAATTTAAAATAAACATTCCCAAAATAATTACAAAATTATCAATAAAAACTAATATTATAATATTTTTAAAATACAAATCTTTGTTTTTAAAAGACATAAACCAAATAATAATTATAAATTAACTATAAAAATCTTTTAATAATTAACTTTTTTTTTTCTATCAAAAGCAATATAAGATATCGTGCAGGTCTTTCTATTTGGTGTCAAATATCTAGCAGAGATACACATATAAGATATTTTTCTACCACATCAACAGTAGATAATATGGCCAGCCAATCCTTAAACCATTCGACAGAAGGATGATGGCATTAGACTGAGATCATAATAAGATTATAAGCGCTCAGATCATGAGAGATTCTTCAACATCTTCATGATAACATTCCACCCTTCTCGCCTCACTACCTCAAGACTAGAATAAAAAATAAAACTACATAAATTATTAGATTCCTTTGTAGTGGGAATAGCATTATTAGAAACAACATTATTCTTGAAATGAGAAACAGTAACATTCATTGAGATCAAATGTAGAGGTATTGTTCATTTTAACTTTAAAAAAACTGTGACCTAAATACTTCCTAAAAAATTACTCATCCCAGTGCTACTTCAATCCAAACACGCTTGACTATAGAATTTTTCATCATTAACCTCACGATTTTGCGCCAAAAGACGCCTCTATCATTTGAAATCATGTTATCTACTTATACAGCTCAAGACCTCCCTCTCTTTCCAATATGAGACGGTTCATTCCTGTGTCATTCTCACCGCTTATTATTCAACCTAGAAGCCTGCCAGAAACCGTACTTTACCTCAATAATTCCTTTCTCTTAGGATATCACCCAGCAATCAATCTCTGCCTCTTCAGCTAGGAGCATCACACTATCTTTATCAAAAAAAAAAACAACATTCTTTGAGGCTAGCATTTGGTCTATTTATGCTTTCACGTGCGGCTATCAAATATATGAATTGAGTGACCATAAAAAAAAAAGTTATGAATGAGAAAAACTCATCATTAGCAGATATGATCCATTATAAACCAAAATTATACAGAAGGAAGTGAAAAACTAATTTCACACTGTACAAAATGAAATCAATATATATATATATATGCTAATACTAAATCCTACTCTACCATTCACCCATCACCTTTTGGTAGGGTTTCTTTGAGAAGAAAGGATGTCTGAGGGCTTCACGAGCCGTCAAACGCTCAGAAGGATCATATTCGAGGAGACCCTTCAACAAATTTATCAGCTCTCCCGCTGAGTGATCAACATGCTTCATCACTAGATTCTGTAATCAACAAAAATCAAATTTGTTTTGATTGATTAGTTGTGCATAAAACCCTGAAATTCACTCGAAGGATAAGAATCAATCAAGCACCTGAAGACTGGGAAGTTTATGGACAGCGCTGACGCTTTCCCTCGTCGAACCATTCGGCCAATTCAACCGACTTCTTCTAAAATATTTATCAGCATGTCGACTAAAAAAGCACCATAAATACATAAATGTTTGGAGAAAGTTTAGCAGGATGGAGATTCATGAGATATATATATATATATGTGTGTGTGTGTGTGTGTAAGAAGGGAGCTGCCACCACTTACTCTGCTCTCTTGATCATATGAAGGGGTATGGGTCCTAATACCCTCTCCATCATTGCCAAGTGCTCCAGGTTTTCATGAGTCTGAAACAGAGCCTCACCCTGTAGTAATATGTGTCATTTCAAAATCACAAGGAATTCCTCTACATAATGGTAAAAGTTCAAAAAAGACACAATTCTAACTTATTGTGCAACAAAGTATAATAACAATTATAATTTGACAATGGCAACATAAATTATGTAAAATTATGCCAGAATTATGATTCCACGAGCACAGTAGTACCAGAAACAAATATATCAGAACAGTATTTGAGAAATGAGAATATTTTCATAAATTATAAATTATACAGGATTATTATAAATGTTACGACAAATTTGCCCCTATGCAGTTACAGGCTTGTGAAAGAACTTACAGAGCAAAGCTCAACTAGAATACAACCGATGCTCCATATGTCACATGGATAGCTCCATCCAAGCCCTAGTTTCACGCATAATTCAACAATTCGTGGGATACAACACGGTAAACATCGTAGAAACTATTTTTGAATATATATCCTCTTTACCTAATATGACTTCAGGAGCCCTATAGTGTCTTGTAGATACTGTATAATCATGATCCTCACTATAAGAAGTCGTGCTTCCCAAGTCGATTACCTTAATAGCGCTTGATTTCGGTAATCTCAAAGATGAATCAGCATACTGCATCAGTACAGGGCACAGATGCCTGCTTAATCAATAATCTTCCAAAAAGGAATATAGATATAATATACGGTACTAAGAGGAACCTATGGAATTTCGGTTTATATTAGATCCAAACAAAAGAAGAAACCACGAAGTACCTTGGAACCTGAGACATTCACATGATCTGGAGAAACAACGAGGATGTTCTCAGGCTTCAAATCAGTATGAATGAGGCACAAATCATGCATAACTACAGCGAGTGAAAAAGACAATTGCATCAAGAAAAAGAATAGGCTACTTGCAAAAGACTAGCAGAGTCTGAAAAAGATGAATGAAAAGTGAAATCCATAACAGTTATCCATTCTAAAGATTGGGAGGCCCAAAATAATAAAGTAAATATCAACAGCAAACAAAATCAAGAAGAAACATGACTATACATGCTACAGATTCCAAAAGTTGTCTGCCAATCTCTCGTACTAGATCAATTGGAAAGGGGCGATATCCATTTTTCCGTAGAAAATCATATAAGCTTGGACCAAGCTTCTCAAATACCTGTTTGCAATCTGGTATACTTAACCCCCAAAGGTTATCATGAAAAGTGGGGAAATTGCCATAAACCAACTATACTTACAATACAGATATGGTTACGATAGTCAAACCAGTTCCGTATTTGAACAAAACTGCAAAATACACTCCATTATTAACATGATCTCATCCCTACTGCAGTACTAAACAAGAAACATAAGTGAAGCATGGCATGTAGAATAAGCTTAAGAGAACAACATGACTTACAGTTCTTCAGCATTTCGATGTTTTGCAAGTTTTTCAAGCATATCAATCTCAATCATAGCAGCATCACGATACTTTTTAATTCCCCGGACAATCTTAATTGCTACCATCTCTTTCCTTTTCCTATCCCAACATTCCAGAACCTGGCCAAAGGTACCTGAATTGTAATGTGATATATGGATTAGTATATATTGGTATAGTAAGGTGCCTAAATGACAATCAGATTAAAGCTAGGGGTACAAGAAACCAACCTTCACCCATCTTGCTATAAATCTTATCTGTGAAAATGGAAACAACAACGAATTAGTCTAAAGAAAGAGAAACGATAAAAACGTTGACCCTAAACTAATTCAATGTATTGAAATAAGAAATAACACTACACAAAGCCTTGGGATAAATGGCATTCAGCAAAGTCAAAAGGGAGAAAAAAATGCAAAAATTGTAAAAAGAGTATAAGTCAAAATACAATTTACTACAACTCTCAAATAACTCACCCCCAAGACAACCCAGAACAGGACATGAAAGAAAATGTGAACCAAAACATTTAGACATAAGCAAACACTATTTTGAAAATCTTCACCAAAGACCATGCAAATAGTTTGTCTTGTAATTTGCATTTATATACATATATACATATAACATGAATATATAAATCACAAAATAACAAATTTGGCAAATGAAATCTATATTTAACTATTTCATAGCATGAATATACGAAGCTTTAAAATAGAACTGATATATCAAAATATGCCCGAACATAACTAGCTACATCACAATCTTTGAAAATGGTAATCAAGTGTAATTACAGCGAGATGTTAAATTATCTCCAATTGCAAACATGTAATGGCCATCTTTATCATCTTCTCTCCAAGGAGGGGAAGGATTTTGAGCCACACCCTTTGCATGCAAAGAACAATTACGGTTTGAAAGTGTCCCCAAGGAGACCAAGCTGCTAATATCTCCGACATCTTGCCCACATAACACTTCACCTACCTGAGCCTACAAACAGCCATGAACTTATTGCTTTCTATTCAAATAAAAAAATCACATATCATTTTACTCACTACAATCATCCTTAATTAGAAAAATATTAGGAGTGAAACCAAAGAACATATACATATCCAACAAATATCAGGCAAAAAACATATAAAAAATTTGATAGGCCAATAAAATGTAAAAAAACAATCCACTATAGTGTAACATCTAGGCAATCGTTGAAATCTTACTGAGCTGTGTTGAATTTTTAATGATTTCACTGTGCACAACAAACCTACATGCCAATTACTCCGACAAGTTAAACTTATAGTAAACTAAGGTGATAGATGTTGCAAAAAAAGAAAAGAAAAAAAGAAAAAAAGAAGAGGTAATAGCAAAAAAGAATAACTTCGGATTAACATAGAAAAGTAAACGTTTGGAGAAGAGAAATAAATTAGATAATCAGGTGTATCTAAATAACAAATGCATTGGTGGGACAAATGTGGTTAGACGGTAGCACCATTACTAGCAATTACATTTAGGGGGCGTTTAGTTCAATGTTATCTTGATATTATGTTATGTTATCTAAAGAAAGAAATTGTTTGGTTTAATAACATTTATAAATAATCTTCAATTAGATTATAAAATTATTAGTCAAAAGATGACATTTAGATTACATAACATAATACCAAGATAACAACGAACCAAACACCCCCTTAGGTAAAACTACAAACTCAAGCATCAGTCAAGGATATCACCTCACAATAAGATAGATAAGAATAAGAAAAAACCTTGTAACTAAAAGCGGAGGTATAGTTATCATTTATCAAAGACCAATATAAGCACGCATCTTCATTGGAAAAAAAATCAATTGAGAAATATATCTGATTAGAATGTTGGATGATTTTTTGCTAACAATCAAAGAATATATGTCTAGAACTTTCGGATTCATTCACTAAAGAGTAAGTCCAAACCTATGACATAATGGAGAAGACAACTAAATACAAAGACTTGAAGGCTCGGGTAATATCGCAGAATATCAAAATGCATGCATCTTGATTTCAAAACTGTTTACATACCAAACAGAAATGAACGTGAAGTTTGTTCAAAACACAAAACTCACTCGCATTTTAATTGAATCAAAATCAACTCAATTTTTTTGTTGCTAGCTCACTTGAAATTAAATTGATTTGAGCAGTAATCAATCGACTAGATAATTATACACTTACATATTTAGAATTTGTCAAAACAATTTTACATATTTAATGTAATAAATTAGTTGTATAGTTATACAAAAAGATTAACATACACAATGTGAATACTCAATATATTAATTAAAATATATGGCTAATAATTAAACTCAATTTAACTCAAAAATAGAGCCCCAAATAATAAAAAATAAAAAAAAACTTTATGCAATTGTTAATCAAACTGTACATGAAATCTAAAATTTCAATTTTATTCTGAGGCTATCTCGCTGGAATGACTAGAAGCTAGCCCTACAGTCCCCATGTCCCCAAAAAACATAGGAGGAATTGCATATGTTTTTTGTTCATTTAACTTCCAAAAATTAGATATTTACATATGCCACATCATATTTTGAATGCATAATTACAAATTACACCCCTACATCAAATAAGTAAAGATCTAACCCTTCATCTTGTAAAAGGAGAGGAAGATGTAACTATCTATCAATATGAAAGAGTGCAATACATAATTATGCATTCAAAGTATGGGAAGACATACATAAATATCTTATTTTGGGGGTTAAATGAGTATCTTCTTTATGGGGAACGTAATTCTCCCAAAAACATCGCAGAAAGTGCTCCTATGATACGTGAGTAACAGGCGAATTAATCGTGAGTATACAGTATTCATCGTCACCGAGCCCCGAAATGAAAAAAAAATGCAATTATTTAAGATCTTCAGGAGTACAAGCCTAAAAGCATCTCACAACACCAAATCTGGAAGATATTAAATTTTAGAAGAAATTCTGCTAGATCTGAAAGAACTAGGAATAGATCCGAAAGAACTAGGAATAGATCCGTATCATAACGTAAAGAAAAAAAAAACAACAGAAGTATACAGGTAGATAGAAATTAAATAAACTTGTACCTGGAAGCCGTAAATCCAGAGAAAACTTACGGAATCTAAAAAACAAGAAAAATCGAAGGAAGATCTAATAAAGCTCTCAAAATTAGACATTACCTTTGCGGGAACACAGGCATCCCACCCTAATTTCGCCCTCTTCCTAGGACGCCGATCAACGTGCGCGTGAGGCACCTCGGTCAAGTATTCGACCTCCATGATCGGTATGGCGAGGATTACAGAATCAACGAAGCTGAACCCTAGAACAACACGGCTTGGAGCCAGATTTTCTTTCGTGCCCTTGGTTCCCCAATTTCCCTCTTATATAGGCCTAGGGTTGGACCTCAAACCGCCCTCGAACGGGTCGGATGATACGATTGGTTCGGGTCGGGTTAGAAATCAAATCGGGTCACGATGAATGCTAATCTGATCCGGAGTGTATGTGAGGATTTTTAAATTTTTTTAGAGAAAGTCGGCAACTTAATTAAGGGCGAGCAAAATAATTGTAATTCGATTTAAAATTTATTCTAAACTTTTTTTTTTTTTGAATATTTAAACTTATTTCAAATTCTACTACACTTTTTTATGATTCACAATCAACTCACCCAAAAATAATAAATTTAATTTAAAATTAAATCAATATTTAAATAATTAAACATTTGTATATATATATATATATATATATATATGGCAAATGCATAGATGCATTACTACTAACGAAGTAACAATATAAGCATAACATTCTTTTAATATTTAAATTATCTATTTAAATTAAAAAAATAATTATTAAGATTTAAACATTACCATTATTTATCTCTAAATTTTGAATTTATTTTATTAATTTAAATGTTTTAAATAATAAGATAAATTTAATATAATCTTATTCACCAGAATAATTAATAGTAAAAGCAAATTTTAGACATACAGAATTTATTGAATCTCTTATAAATAAATTCTCTCCCTGTTCACATTTAACATGTGATATTCCACATAATTAGTGTATAAATAGAGATCGGATAAAAGAAAAAAATATATATATTGATTTCAAAGCTTATCTCCGAAACGGCTTCCTCGTCAACAAGTTTGAGTATATTTTTAAATTATACAATTTATGAAATTGATTAATTTAAAAATTCATAATTTCAACTTAAAGTTTGATCGAATTAAAGTTTTTCACAAAAAAAATTCTAGCATATATACGAATATTTATATAAGTGTGAATAAAAATAACTTCGAGTCAATTTCAAGTAAGCCAAACAAAACGCGAAATTAAAATTTTTGATTTTGAGTCGAGTTCAACTTAAGTCTACTAATTTGTTTAAATTTTAAATCAATTTTAGTATTTAATCAAACCTAATTATAAAATATAATTTTTTATAAAAATATCAATTTAATAATTATTATAATAAATTTATATATATAAAATTTTTCAATTATACTTAACAATATTATAAATATGTATATAGAAGTTCAAGATGACGATCTAGAAAAGGGGGAGAGGGGGAGGAGGGTAAATAGACGAGAAATAAAACAATTCATATAAATTCAACCTATTAGTAAAAAACACGAAAACAACAAAATAAATCATACCTAGAAAAACAAAAAAATGACATATCAATAAAGTATTAGATCTTATTAACCAATGAAATTCCAAAGTTAGAACATGATCCATCAATAAACTTTTTCATTAAAAAAAATTGATCACATAAAAATCCTCTAAAAAACTCACAAAATTGTTCTAGATTCAGTCTCAGCTCTTCCCAACTTCTAGGGCACAAAGTCCTTTCATAGAGATCACAAGAGGACCAAATAAATAAGTGAAATGCTCCATAAATGCTAGGAAAAATTACTAGCTAAAATTTAGAAATCAAATATCAGCTATAAAATAATTCTGATATCAATTACCCACTTAAAATTTCAAAATACAAAATAACAAATTTTAGTTAATTTCTTTTTATAACTTAATAAAAAATAATAATATCCACAAATATCACAAAAAATTAAATAACATCTCCATGGCCAATACAATGTAAAACAAAAAGATGCTACTAAACTCCACACACAGTAACTTTCATTCTAAAGAGATTGCATACAATTAACTAAGAGAGAAAAAAAAAGAATGAAATCTTCTAAGATAAACATCTCAAAATTGAACTTCAGTTAAAAGGCAGGGATTAACATTAATTAAGGCCAAAACCATATGAATATAAAAAGTTTTGTGCAATATCTTAAACATGTGAACCTTGGTAGCATTCAACAGATTATTGATTGGAGTATTCAGTTATATATGCTGCAATGATTAGCATTAGATTACATATTGCAGAAATTTTAATCAATTAAAGGTAAAAGAAGTACTTTTGCTAGATTTAAGCATTCTGCAGCTACAACTGTGCTCTAGTTTTGTTGGAGATTAATGAACACCATGTCAATCAAACCAGATCAAATTCAGCTCTAATGGGTCCAATGCCCAGTACTACAAAATCAGCAGCAATGTCTTTTGAGGAGGAAGCATTTCTCCTCTTATAAATAAATCCACACTTTGTGCTGCTACAGTTAAAGGCCAATGTACTTACTGAGATAGTAATAGGCACTATTTCACATGCTTGGCAATAAAATCATCAATGGTTTGTATGTTTTAGGCCTTGAAGCCCCATCATATTGATTTCACGGGCAAAGATGTTGCTGTTTACATCCTCAACATGCTACTGACTGGCCTGTAGGACTACATGCTGTATATATATTTATGAAAAATAACATGTCATTAAAAACTGGAAGGGGTAGTGCATCTATAATACAAGTAGAAAAGTAATATTACATATGAAAGATAAAGGTTTTTACTACTTTCAGAAATTCAAGTCCCATGACAATAATATCTTGGTAAATTTCCATTAAAGATGTTAAAAGAATATTTCATTTTGAGCTTAAATTTTTGCTGCTCTTAATTCTTCACTCTATCTTTTATATCATATATAAGCAATTGCCTCTTTATAATGATATAAGTATTTAAACTCATGGATATAATTGATAAAATTAAACATTCAACTGAATATTTTGAAACTTTAAAGGACGTTAACAAGCTGACAGTGAGATTATTTTTACGGTAAATTAAATTTAGGTCCCTGAGGTGAAGATATAATATCATGCATATCTACTTTTTAAAATTTTTAACTTCTAGATCCTAAGATAGGCTTATGTTCCCAATTAGGTCACTGAAGTTATATTGAATACTACACGTAAGTCCGCTTAAATGGTTTACGTCAATAATTCAAAAATAAAATAAAAATTAATTTTTAATTATAAAATTATTTTAATACCCTCTTCTATTTCTCCCCACCTCTCTTTTCTCTTTCCATCCATCTTCCTTCTATGTGGTTGCTATGTCGCTAACTTTACTGTACTCAACAAAGGATGATGAACTTCGTTGTTTCTAACGATAATGGTCAAATTGCAGAGAGAGGGAAGAGAGATGACTAAGGAGAGAGAGCAAAGGTCTATGCCCCCTCCTCTGCCCAGCCTTCCCTCCTCCACCCAGGCCGTAAAGAGAGAGAGAGAGAGAGAGAGAGAGAGAGAGGAGGGGACTAAGATCTCCTTTGCCTAACTATCCCGAGCGATAGAAATATAAAAAGAACAGAGGGAGAGAGAGAGAGACAGAGAGAGAGAGAGAGAGGGAGAAGAAGTGGAAGGGGGAGGGACCTGCGCCCCTTCCTCCGCCCAGCCCACCGCTTGTTGGCAAAGTCAGAGGAGAGGACCGAGATCTCATCCACCTAGCTCGCCCGATCAAGAGAGATAGAAAGAGAGAGAGGAGAGAGAGAGAAAGAGAGAGAGGCGAAAGGGTGAGGGATCTGCACCCCCTCCTCTGCCCAGCCCACCACTTATAGGCACACAAAAAGAGAGAGATAGGTAATTTTCAAAAAAAAAGAGAGAGGTGGGGGCTGAGATCCCGTCCG
>JAEMOT010001640.1:659885-740153 GCA_019297695.1 Apostasia ramifera | reverse complement strand
TTTTTTTTTTTTTTTTTTTTTTTTTTTTTTTTTTTTTTTTTTTTTTTTTTTTTTTTTTTTTCCCTCCCTCTCTTTTCACTCTAACCTCCATCCTTCCAACTTTGCACTACAAAGCAACACCGGCTCGCATTGCCTGAGAGAGATGAAGGGAGATACATAGACGAAGGGGGGCCGGAAAGACGGGGTGAGAGAGAGGTAGAAGAGGTTGGGAGTTTATTGTCAGCCACCAGTAAGCAATTTCATCGATTATGTTTGCCACAAAGAGACAGAAAAAGAAAGAAGAGAGAGGAGAGTTAGGGGGATGACAACTAGAGGTGTGAATTTTGACAAAAGATTGATAATTAACTAATATTCAAATTAATATTTAGCTTGACTCAAGTTTATTGAGCTAAACGCTAAGCCAAGAGCTATTTTATTGAGCTAAGTTCAAGCCATGATCAAATCATGGTTTGATCAAGCTTAGCATGGATATTATTACTCTTACAACCGACGTATTAGTAAGGCTGAAGTCTTGAATTTTTTTATAGAAGATGACATAAAACAACAGTAGGGCTGAATGACAATCTAATAGATGTTTGAAAGTGCTTGGTAATTGAATGAGTTTTTTAATTTACTAGATTATTTAATATAATTTTAAAGACTAAAAAAATATCAAACGAACAGAGAAAAATATATTAATACTTATTTACAAGAATAAAGACACAAAATTGTGCCAATTATAAAAAAATAAATTAATAAGTTATACTTTAAAACTCTAAAAGAGGGTGATCGAATATAAATTATGCCAAAATACAAAAATAATGAAAGATCGGTTTGATTTTATGATACATAAATCTATTACAGAAGCTATTCATTTATTAAAGTTTAATGAAAAGATTAAAAAAAAACGAAAAATCTACGTTTAATTTTTATTAATTTTTAAAAATCTTATGATAATATTCAAAGGAAAGTACTTTTAAGAATTTTAGAAAAAAAATAAATTTACACTATTTATATTCAAATTATTAAAGACATATATAAAAAAACTATTATTTATATTCGAATACAAGAAGGTTTAACTAAAATTTTTCCTATTATAATTGGATTATAACAAGGCTCAGCTTTAAGTCCGTATCTTTTTACTTTGATTATGAAAATCCTAATTGAACATATCAAATATGAAATGCCTTGGTATATACTCTTCGCAGATATTATTTTTATTGATAAAACTAAAGAGAGAGCCAAAGCGAAATTTGAGCTATGAAGGATGTGGCAATTGATGATCAAATTATCAAAAATAGTAAGCGCTTTAAATACTTTGAATGAATCATATAAAATTACAGTAAAATATATAATAACGTTATTAGCAAAATCCAAGCAGATGGATAAAATGACGAAATGCTTCTGTTATGTTGTGCGATAGAAAAATTTTATAAAATTGTAATAAGATCAATAATGATATATAAAGAGAAAATATATAAATAAAATAAGTATTGTAGAAATAATAATACTAAAGTAAAAATGTGGGTATATACAAAAGAATAGAATAAAAAATGAGTATATTCATAGGAAAATTAGAGTTACATAAATTGAGAATAAATTTAAAAAAAATCAACTTAGATAGTTTGAACATATAAATCGTATGTCAATTGAAGCTCCAATTAGAAAAATCAAATTATTAAATTTTGCCCATATACAAAGAAAAAGAGGAAAACCAAAGAAGACGTGATAAGAAACTATAAAGAGTGATCTTACTCACTTAGACTTAAATAAAAATTTATTAATTGATAAAATACAATGAAAATAAAAAATTCATGCAGCTGATCACACTTAGTGGAATTAAGACTTAGTTGTTATTGTTATTGTCGTTGTTATTACTTTTATAAATAGAATATAAAATGCAATGGTTAGTACATGTGTTGAATAGATTGATGGACATGATTAACTTATGATTAAACCCAATGAAAGCAACTTTTTTCTTTAACATAATTCACAATTTAGTGGGAAAATTCGAGCTTGGCTAAATTAATGTTCGAGTCAGCGCTAACTCGAAATGGATCTATAAATCAATATGTCAACTTTGCATCATGCCTAACTCGACTCAAATTCAAATCATTCTCACCCCTATTGGCAACGTCTTCTACTTGAAACAAAGAGAGGGATAAAAAGAGTGTGTGAGAGAGAGGGGGAGACAAAAGATTGGAGCAAAAATATAATTTTATTAATCTTACCTTGATTGACAAAACATTCCTTAAATATCTACGAAAATCATCAGTCTGGACCTTTATGTAATTAACTTTTCTTCTAAAGCCATTGTATGTTATAATGTTTGAATGAGAAGAACTTAAAAGAAAATTTTAAAACATCTAGAGCCAAAATATAATTTGGTAAAACAAATGGACCTATTAGTAATTTATCCAATGATGTGGCTGTGAGATTATGGAAATTTTACTTCATGCCCACTGATCAATGAATTGGTCAAATAGCACTCCCACATGGTCCCTTTGATAATGTGACCTCCTAGAAATGTCTTCCACTAAAAAATCCTTTTATAGTGTGAACAAAGAACTAGTCTATTCCAATATCTCATCCCTGCCTATAAAAGAGAACAAGGTCTCCTCTGATCTTTTCACCAGCAACTTGCATCATCCATCAGCCATGCCATCTTCATCTCATTATCTTCCCTTTCTCCCCGGCATTCTCCTCTTCATCTCCCTCGCCGCCACTGCTCAACCCCTTTCAATATCGTATATTGTTTCAGAGGATTCGTACAAATCGATCTTCTTGCATAAGGACGACGCCGCCTGCCCAGCAAAAGGTTTCTACCCCTACAATGCATTCGTCCAAGCGACGAGACGTTTTCCGAAATTCGGTAGCATTGGAAGCCCGGAAACACGCAAGCGGGAGGTGGCGGCCTTCCTTGCCCAAATCTCCCATGAAACTACAGGTATTTTCTAGCCTATTGACGAAAATGTCATTGCGAGGTAAACTGCATGCTCAAGTCTTTTTTTGGTACTTTGATAAGATCTCCATACAATGCCACTCTCACACTCATATTTATCTTATGTATTTGCATATGACGAGGGTACATAATACTCTTAGGATAGTAGAGAAAATAAAAATGAATATATATATACATATGAATATTTTAAAATATTTTAGATGTAAATGGTGAAGTTTTTTATGATGTATATCTGAAGGACTCTTGACTAAGCAGGAGGATGGGCGACGGCGCCGGACGGACCGTATGCATGGGGCCTATGCTTCAAGGAGGAAGTGAACCCGACAAGCGACTATTGCGACTCAACGAACCGGGAATGGCCGTGCTATCCTGGCAAGTCTTACAAGGGAAGAGGACCCATTCAACTCTCCTGGTAAGATTCCATTGTAATGTGCCATCATCATGTTCTTCTTCAAATTTCATACTACTTCGTAGCTACTGAATTATAAAATATCAGAGTGGAGTGAAGTCAACCTGTTTATGTAATATTTAAGGCATAACTACATCAAAGTCTTTGAGGTAGATCTGTATTTCTTATAGGTCTACAAAATTGAAACACTGCATGTAGATTTCTCGACTCAAAAAATATTTCACGTGAATTTTTTTTGGAATCGATCAAATATTATCACTAAGCTAAAAATCACTCATTTTCTCAAAATCTTATAATAATATTTATAAAATAATAAAAATACAATTTAGCAGCTAACATTGACAGATTCATTAAAAAAGAACCCACATGAAATAATTTCTCATAAAGAAAAATTTAAATAAGATATTTTCAATTTTATAGTTCTGTGTAAAATAAGAATTTACCTCAAGAGCCTTGAAAGTAATAACTGATAATTACCTGCAGAGTCCAATAAATTTATCATTTTATATGATAATTATATTTATACCACATGTTTGTTCAGTATAAATTTTTTAATAATTTATGATACGCAGAGTATAAAAAAAAAAAATATATATATATATCATATAATTTATTAAATAAAAATATATAATATTTAAAATAATAATTTTATATATGTAATTATCTTTTTTGTATGGTTAATTACCCCAAAAGATTTAAATGTGAACTTACAGGAATTATAACTACGGGCCGGCCGGAGAAGCACTGGGGTTTGACGGTTTGAGAGAACCGGAGCTCGTGGCGAACCGGTCCGACCTGGCGTTCAAGACGGCGCTCTGGTTCTGGATGACGCCGAGGGGCAAGAAACTGTCATGCCATGACGTCATGGTCGGCCGGTTCAAGCCGAGCGAAGCGGACCGGGAGGCGAACCGGACGGCCGGGTTCGGGCTGGTGACAAACATCATTAACGGCGGACTGGAGTGCGGGATCCGAGACGAACCCCGGGTTAACGACCGCATTGGCTATTACAAAAGATACGCTCAGTTGTTCAACGTTGATGTGGGGACCAATCTGGATTGCGCCAATCAGAAGCCATATTGACTTCAGCTTATATTTCTGTCAAACAAATAAAAAAAAACTTCAGCTTATATTTATTAAAAATTATTAAATATGTGAAATAAAAAATATTTTTTATATTAAAATTTGTGTAAAATAATTTTAAAAAATATTTATTTATTATTATTATTATTTTTTTTTAAACTAATACTATTTTGATCATCATTTTAATCATTACGCCAAACAAGACCTAAAATTGTAAAAAAATTAAAATCTCAGAAGACATCACAATAATGAAAGTCAAATAGCACATCAACAGTTAACATTCAACTAAAGTGTAGCAAAACAATCTCGTCGAACTTCCACGATATAAGCCAAAAGAAAGTACTACAGCTAAGTCATGATATTTACCGTAAGAATAGATTAAATCCGTATCTCATGAACAACCCATGCGATAGCACAAAAAACTCATCTTATAAAAAATGGGACTTCTCACTAGAATCAAAAAAAGCTACCTTATGCCTCAACACTAAAAAGCTCTACAAAATATATCATAGCTCCAGCGCACAAAACTACTTGACAATAGGCTCCACACTCAACAACATCGTAGCACGCCACAACGCTTTTAACAACATATACTGAATAATATTAGATGCTTTACCGATAATCCAACATGGAGGAGATGATGTCTCCTAGGTTCGTGTATAGCAATCACCACTATACTAGAAAATCCTAGTATGACCACCTACCATGATAAGGAGAAATTATTCTGTTCTCTCAAAATAATAAGTTAACAATTCATGTGTTTGTCAGCCAACACGACACAAGCGAGACATACCGAGCACAAAGTGTAATTAACAGCATAGTTAATATCATTTAATTTTTTGCTTAATATGATGTTTAGTATAAAAATTTTTATGATTAGTATGCAAATTTTTTTTATTTAGTATACAAATTATTTTCAATAATGTCTTCATATTAAGCAAAAAAATATCTACACTAAAACCTCATTTAATTTAAGAGTTAAATTATCGACAATAGAAAAAAAATATCTTATAAATTTAATGAGAAAGAAATTTAATTTAATATTAAAAAATATGTAAAATATGAAATAAAATTAATTCTAATATTTATAGTATTTGTATTAAATGTGAAATAAAGTTGAATTTTACAGTTAAAATTTGTGTTAGGACAAAGCAAAAGCTCAAACCAAACAAATCCTAAGCACAAAAATGCCCATACTAAACAAAAAGAACTTCATACTAAGTAGAAAATATTCATATCAAGCACAAAAATATTTATGCTAAACTATACTAATAAAAAGAACAATCATACCAAATAAAAAAATTCTATACTTTTTTATAAAAACATCTACACTAAGCACAAAATATTCATACAAAGCAATACTAATAAATAAAAATCATACCAATCATAAAAACATCTAGGGTAAATTACACTTGAGTCCTTAAATTTATAGCATATTATCTAAACCTCTGAGTTTAAATAAAACCATCAAATGAATTATTTTTTAATTTTTTTGTTATTAAAGATTTTTAAAATTTCAGTTTTACTTTTCTCTCTCTCTCATCTCCCACTTTCTTTCTCTTGTCTCTCTTGCTTTCTCTATGGCAGGGCCACCAGTGGTGGAGGGCGATGGGGGCTCCAGCCAATGAAGGATGTCGCTTGCCTCCATCCCTCTCACTCTCGCTCTCTCTACCCCTTTGCCGGTATGCGGGTGCTCCATCAATGGGAGAGAGAGAGAGAGAGACGAGGGAGACAGCAATAGAAAGATAAATTTTAGGTAGATATTTTCAGGATATGGTTGGCCTTCTCTAAAAACAAATCGAATCATTAATACGGCTTTGCAGTTTAGATTAGTGTTCCTGGCAAACGAAATTAAGTTTAACATATGCACAATCTAATAAATTAAAAGGATTTTTACATACAGGACATGAAATTTATACGAAATTACGCATTTCACCATCAATTCATAAATATTACCACTATCACACCATATTTATTTAAATTTTACGCATTTCATATATTTCACACCATATTCTTTGATGATGAACTTCACATTTCTAAATTGGCCTTGATCTTTCTTAACTATATTATTAATATATTAATTAAATACTATAAATAAATTAATTTATATAAATAATAATTTAAATATTTATGAATTTATGTATTTTAATTTATTTATCCTATTTAAAATTTTCAATTAGGGTGTCGAATTTAAATTCATATGACTATAATTTTTAATTGAAGTAAGAAAATTGATGTGTTTACAGTAAAAAATAAAAATAAATATTAGAATTTAAATATTAATGAATTTATGCATTTTAATTTACATATAATATTATAAAGTATATGAAATATGTGAAATGCGTAAAATTTAAATGAATATGGTGTGATAGTGGTAATATTTACGAATTGATGGTGAAATACGTAATTTCGTATAAATTTCATGTCTTGTATGTAAAAACCCCTAAATTAAATACTAGCTATATTTAATTAATTTTTAAAAAAACCATATACCTTCTAATGCCTCTTGCCATTTTCTAATGATAACAACAACAACAACCAAGCCTTAATCCCACTAGGTGGGGTCGGCTACATGAATCCTTTGTTTCCATTGCGCTCTATCAGTTACCAAATTCTTATTTAAGTTTAAATAACTAAGATCACTCTTTATAGTTTCTTATCATGTCTTCTTTGATCTCTCTCTTCCTTTTTGTACATGGGCAAAATCCAATAACTCAATTTTTCTAACTGGAGCTTTAATCGGCCTACGATTTAGATGTCCAAACCATCTAAGCCGACTTTCTCTAAGTTTATCCTCAATTAGTGCAACACCAACTTTCTTTCTGATATACTCATTTCTCATTCTATCCTTTCGTGTATATCCACACATCCACCTTAACATCCTCATTTTTACAATATTTATTTTATTTTCTAATGATAACAATATAACCAAAATATATAGTTAGATACAGGCTATACAGCTACAACATCAAAATACAAACATTAGAGCAGTCACAAAACAAAATGCATTACAAAAATTATCTTTCATAATGTAGTAGCATTATATTCCTCTAAAATGTTCCAAACAAAGGTTGGACGATCATCATTATTCAACATTTTAGTATTAAATTCATTGTCAGTGCTATTTAGTTCATTAACAAGACGTATTGAATAGATCCCTAGATCTACTTTGCACCACAACCGAGCAATTGGTATTTTTAAGATCTTCTACAAAGAACATTTGCTCGACTTGAAATGAAAACACAAAAGGATCATCCTCTAATTTCTCTCTATTGTGCACCAGTTTGGTATAATCCACTATAGTGAATCCGCAATCATCTCACTTAGTAGACACTGAGCTAACATTGGCCTAATCACACTTAAATAAGACAATTTTAAAAGTTCCATATCCTGTAACTTTCCAAAATAGCTTAACTCCGCATATTTCTATAGTATTTACAACACCACCATAACTCTGGGTCTTATTATTTTTGTCGCAAGGGAGTGTAAAATTTAAATGGGGACCTCTAGCAAGAGTTTTAATTTCATCTGAGATAATTGGATAATTAGTATTGGCAACCTATACTTACATAAGCACATTAACTAGTAACAGTACTTAGATGCCAACTATAGCTAAGCATGCTTGCTTTACCTTTGCGTGTAACTACACGTGAAAATTTTCATTTATGAGTTTCTTAACATCACAAGGAAAAAGGTGCATATAGGCACCTTTTCCTCTCCTCACTATTTATAAACTCTTTATAAATTTTGAAGCATGGATTAGAAATATCTTATTAGTATAAGCAATTTTATATAAGAAAAAAAAGTAATTAACCTACTTGCGGAGATTTAATTTGGTCACAGTATCTTAGAATAAATCAATGTGCCTGAATAAGAGACTTCTCATCTAAGATACAAATGTCGTATTTACCAATTGGGCTACCAACACTGTCAAATAAATATCATGATTGACCTACTACCAAAAGATTATGATCATGCTTATTGGATATAGCATAATCATTCCGGTCTAAATATTCAAAACAAAGTGAAATTTCTAATTCAGAAGTATAACCTTTAGCAATAGAGCCTTTTGCGTGAGCTTTATAACCCACAAATTCTTTTAAGATGACAAAAAAAGCCTATAGTTAATATATACATGAGATATATAAACATTCTTAACTTTAGGAAATGCTTCGCATAACAAATAACTTTGATGTCCAAGCGTTCAAGCATTGGATATAGTATAAATTCAAAATGAATGATATTTTTGAGAAAATCTTACACCCAGGATACAACTTTGTCTCAATATCTTCCATCAACTTTGAAAACTCATAATATTCTTTAGATGGGTTCTTGCAATTCTGTGCATGGCATAATTTTTCAAAAAATCAAAACCCTTTATTGTTTGACTTGCTTGAGCTTAAGAGGCAAAACTATGAACAAATAAACTTTCTAAGTTATCCCTCCCAAGTTCATTTAACTTATCATGTGAAATGTCGTCAAAATTTACCACTCCATCCATGCTTTCATGATTATGCTCCGAAGGTAATGGAGCACAATCCTCCCCATGCCAATTCCATATTATATACCCACCACCCTTTAATACTAAGTGGTCATTTACTTCTTCATATGTTCTATACCTATTAATACAAGATTTACATGGACATAATTTTTCCAAATGCTGTAGATCTATAAAAGGCAAACTCAATAATAATAATAATAATAATAATAATAATAATAATAATAATAATAATAATAATCCCATTTATGTATTTGTGATTCAATCATGGACGAGACATCCAACTCTTGTCACTGATATAGTGTCTCTAATATAATATAAACACATTTACAACAACATAGAGAATAAGAAAAAAAATCACAAGCAAATGTGACAAAAGAGCATATTCAATCAGCTCAAACAACAATATGTGAGACATATTAAAAAGCATCTAAACAAATTGAATTCAACGTATATTTTAGCAGCAAAATACAGGACAAAGTGCAATCTAACATAGAAAATAGGGTCGGGAAAATTGAACAAAAAAGAGCAAAGTATAATGCAAGACAACAATTATATCAGGAGCAAAATATAATACAAGACAGAAAATTTACCCCTTTTTTTGGAAAGCTCTGACCAGGGCAAGCTAGAGGACTTCCTGCTCATGGCTCGCGCCTCCGAAGTCGGTAGGAAAGAAACCCCCTACGAGGACACCTCCGGAGCCCTTGCGCCGGCTACCATAACCGTGCCTGGCTCAAATCAAACAAGCCGAAGGTACACCCCCGCCACTAGAACTATCAACGCAATCTTCAACATTGATCCTATAATTGCTCGCCGCCAGATCATCAAAGTTGGCGGCATCTCCCAAATCTCAGCTTCCATCCCTCTTACTTTCTCCGGGGAGAACCTGCCTCCCACCAGCAATCCCTACGCTGATCCCATCATGGTCACTGCGCGCATCACCGACTCTGACATCCGACGGTTCTAATAGACTCTGGTAGCACAACCGACATCTTGTTCGAGTCAGCCTTCCTCAAGATGGGCCTCAAGAAGATGGACCTCCTCCAGAAAGGCCTCACCCTTTTGGTTTTTCTGAGAAAAAAGTTCAACCCCTGGGATTCATCTCCCTACCAGTGACTTTCTTTGACGACAATGGAGACACTCTGAATATGGTGAATTTTGCGATCATCAAAGCTAAATTTAACTACAATGCCATCCTGGGAAGAACTCTCAATTCCTTTGGGATGGTGATTTCCACACCCCATCTCTGCGTAAAATTTCCTACCCCCAGTGGCATCGTAACCATAAGAGGAGATCCGAAGAAGGCTTTTCGATGTTTCCAGAAAGCTACCCAGCCTGCGGTTGATCAGCTAGATCCCAGAGAAACCTAGCCGGTCACACCCCAAGAGGGCGTCATTAATGTAACTGGAGAAAACCCCTGCAAGCTTGTATCTATATCCTTTTCCATGAATAACGAACAGCAGACAGACATTACTGCCTTGCTTTCCGATTATATCAAAATTTTCGCATGGTCCCCCGAAGATATCGTTAGTGTCAATAGATCCGTTTGCGAGCATCATTTAAATGTATTTGTTAATGCCACTCCAGTGAAGCAAAAGAAAAGAATCATGGCAAATAAACGATACCACACCATTAAAAAAGAAGAAGAAAAATTACTAAAAGCTAAATAGATTAGGGAAGTCAAATATCCGGACTGGTTGACGAACATCGTCGTGGTGAAGAAATCCAACGGAAAGTAGAGGATGTGCATTGATTTCTGCACGCTCAATCAGGCTTGCCCCAAAGACCAGTACCCCCTGCCACGCATAGATGTAATGGTAGATCGCACCGCTGGGTTCAAAATAATGAGCTTCTTAGATGCTTTCTCCGAGTATCACCAGATAAGAATGGCTAGGGTAGACGTGTTGAACAAGGGTCGTTCATGATGTTTGAGAAGCCGTACACGAGGTTTGGAAGGTTCACAAGGTCGTTCACGATGATTGAAAGGGCGTATGTTCTTTGGAAAGTCGTGCACGATAGTTGGAAGGTTTGAAGTTTCATATACGATGTTGGAAGCCGAACATCGGTGCAAAGTTTCGTATACGATGTTTGAAGCTGACACAGGTTCGACGTTTCGTGTAGGATGTTTGAAGCCGAACATAGGTTCGAAATTTCATATACGTTATTTGAAGCCGAACACAAGTTCGAAGATTCGTGTACGATGTTTGAAACAGAACACAAGTTCGAAGGTTCGTGTACGAGGTTTGAGGCCGAACACAGGTTCAAAGGTTCATGTACGAGGTTTGAGGCCGAACACAGGTTCGAAGGTTCGTGTACGATATTCTTCGAAGGCTCCTGTACGATATCCTTCTTTCAAAAGATCGTGTACGATATTGTTCTTTAGAGATGCATGCATGTTGAACACCAGTAATTTTAATGATAACAATTACTTTAGTATTATTGTACTAACTTTTATCTTAAGTGTGCTCACAGGTTAATTTTTTCATTAAAGACAAAAGAATGCAAGTCCAAGAGATCAAGAGCTACTACTGTTATTTCATTTTATTTTTCTAGGACATTGATGTAAGTATGTGCATA
Organism: Apostasia ramifera; assembly: GCA_019297695.1. NCBI lineage: Eukaryota > Viridiplantae > Streptophyta > Magnoliopsida > Asparagales > Orchidaceae > Apostasia > Apostasia ramifera. Next base: position 728,648 of record JAEMOT010001640.1, on the reverse strand, counting down.
TTTGCCAAGATTTCTACTTGTATTTTTCCATTTGATTCTCGTTAAGAAAATCGTATTTTCTTTCACTCTATTTAGCATCCCATAATCTATTAGATAATATTTGTATATTATCTAAAAAGCTTCCTGGGTAAAGTAATCCAATTTGGAGTGCTTTCACACCATTTTCTTTACATGATGTCTTGGCTTGTGAGCTGACCGTTTTGGCTTTGAATTAATTTTTGCAGCCTAATTTGACTTATGTGGTGGCTGTCTTATTAAATATTAAGGCATGCTATTTGTTTTATTTTCTATTTGCCTCCACTTCTTGTTGTCTCCTCTGTGTTTGCCAACATTGCATCTATTTACACAAAATGAGGCTTTTTGTTTTCTTTCCAACGGCCCAATCTGCACCTAGGCTTTTTATTTTCTTTCCAACGGTCCAATCTGCATCTATTATTTCTTCCTTTTGTGCTTCAGCTCCAAGAGCAGTTTTTGACAGCAAACACACCTTCTCCCTCTCTAGTTCACATTCGATTTTTTCACTCTCCTAAGGCCATACTTGCAAAACTCTTCAAGCAGATCTTAAGGAAGGAGACTGTGGTGTTTTTCAAGTAATAAGAAGCTCATTTTCTCACTGGTACTTTCTTTCCCAGCTTCTGATATAATTTGTGTTGTTGTTTTCTACTTCATTTTGCTATGAACCTTGAGTTTTCAAGCTTTTACTTCTTGTGATTCACTAAACTCTTGGTTGCAACCTGATCTTCTTGATTATTATTGAAAGGTCATATTGTGTCATTCATCTCTAAGCTTCCAAATTAATTTTGCTCATTGTTTTCTTTTTCAAGATGTTTTTTGGATTTATTCGAGTACTCCCTTGGCTAATTTGCATGTGCATAGAGTGCCTCATTGTAAACTTTTCTTATACATGCTTTGTAATTTAAGCTAGCAAGTCTAGCAAAACCTATCTTCGCTTTCTCTTTCTCCCTAGTGGAGATGTGTAGGTTTGCTTGGCTTTGGTTCCTGCAATAAGCTGTGGGATTATAGATTTGCTCAGCTTTGGTTCCTGCAAAAAGTTATGGGATTGCAGGTTTGCTTGATTTTGGTTCCTAGAAAAAAGCCATAGGGTTGTATTGAGTTTGTTCAACTTTAATTCCCATAAAAAGCCAGATTTATATTGTAATTCTCATTCGAGGTGCGTAGAGAGTGGACTGGGCGGGAAGCCAAACCACTATAAACTCTTTATGTGCTCTGCATGTTTTTCTATATATACTAATTAAACTTCCCCCTCTTGAGAAGCCTTTCGGCCAACAAGACGAAGAGAAGACTGCATTTATTACTGACTTCGGAACCTACTGCTACGATGTTATGCCTTTCGGGTTGAAAAATGTTGGCACAACCTACCAATGCATGGTCGATGCCGTGTTCAAAGACCAAAGGAGAAAGAATCTCGAAGTTTATGTAGACGATATTTTTGTCAAAAGCACAAGCATGGAAGGTTATTTATCTGACCTAACAGAAACGTTTGACACCCTTTACAAGTACGGGCATAAACATAATCCCGCCAAATGCACCTTCGACGCCACGTCAGGCAAGTTCCTCGGCTATCTCATATCTTCCTAAGGTATTGAGGCCAATCCTGACAAAATCCTGGCCATGCTCAACATGCCCTCTCTGAAGACACTAAAGGTGATCTAGAAGCTGGCTGGCCGAGTGACTAGCCTGGGTAGATTCACCTCCAAAGCTGGGGACCGATGTTTGTCGTTCTTCCGCAGCTTACGTGATGGCAAAAGGGCACAGTTGACTCCTCAATGCGATGAGGCTTGTCAGCTCTAATCCTCACTGCGCTAGAAGTAAGAGACACCCTATCCCTGTACCTCGAAGCCTCCGACACATCAGTCTCAAAAGTCCTCGTCAAAGAGGAAAATAGGATCCAGCGCCCGGTATTTTACACTAATCACGTGCTGTCGGACCCCGAGGCCCGATACCCTTTGCTGGAGAAGCTGGCTCTCTCTTTCCTTATGATAGCTAGAAAGTTAAGACCATACTTTCAATCCCACACAGTACAGTTCGTCACTGACCAACCTCTCCTTAAGATACTTCACACATCTGAAATCTCAGGCAGACTACTCAAATGGTCTGTCGAACTAGGAGAATTCGACATCACGTACGTCGCCAGAACGACAATTAAGGCATAGGCCCAGGCTGAATTCGTAGCAGAACTCACCACTTCGGAGCCTCCCACCGATGCATAAGGTGGTGACCACCTGGACGCTATATATCGATGCCACTTCTGGAAGAAATCTCAGGGGGCTAGCATACTTCTGTCAAGCCCAGCCGGCATTACCCTGCATTTATCTATTGCCCTCCTGTTCAAGGCCACCAATAATCAGGCCGAATATGAAGCCCTAATTGCTGGCCTGGAGTTCGCTCATGGACTGGGTGCACAACATATTCAGGTGTTCAGCGACTCGCAGTTGATGGTCAAACAGGTGAACCGCGTCTATGAAGCTAGGGACGATGTTTTAAAGAAGTACCTAGCCAAGGTGCGTTTACTATGCTCAAAGTTCTTGGAATTCTCCCTAAGCCACATGCCCAGAGAAGAGAATCAGGAGGCAGACCGTCTGGCAAAGAGGGGATCCCCCGACTTTTATCAGCACCAAACATCCGATAGGATAAATTTACGAGGTGATGGAGGTACATAGCAGGTACCGTGCTGGATGGATAAAATCATCGACTACCTAATGGGCGGCGTCAAGCCAAACAATCAAGCTGAGGCCAGGAAACTACAACTCGAATGCACGAAATACGTCCTCACGAACAACCACTTGTACAGAAGATCCTATGCTAAGGGCACCCAAATCCCAAGGTTATGGAGTGGCGACGACCTCAAGAAGTTCTTTGCTTAGAATAGAAGTGTCGCGGACTCAACTAGCCCTTAGTAAAGCCGCATCAGGAATTTGATTTCTGTCTGATATTCTAGGATTCTCTGGTCTTCCACATCTCATTATTGTAGAATTTTCACATAGGGATTCATACTCTTTATTGACAAAGGAATTCACAATCGCATGGCTTTCTAGAATTTGAATCGACAGTCTTCCAAAAATATAAGGGTTCGATTCGCAGGGAATTTTGGATTTCAATGGAAGTTCACTGTATATCTCTACTAGATGAGCACGATCATTATTCTATTTGCATCACTTTATTCATCCGTACATAAGGCCTCGTGTGATATCCCGAAATTGAATTGAGGTTTAAAAATTAAAGCTGATTTGGACTTAAAATGAAGAATTTTGGACCTATTTATAAGAGGTTGAAATAGAGGGACCAAAGTGCAATTGTTCCATATTAGATAAGGGCATCCACGGGAGCCGCTCTCGCCCGTGCCGCCCCCTTCTTCCGCGTATTGCCCGCGCCAGGTGAGAGAACGGAAGTTTTCTCTCTTTCCCCCTCGGTTTCTCCCTCTCTGTTTCGCTCGCTCCGCGCCCGTTTCCGCCTCTCTGTTCCGCCGAACCCAGCGCCGCCAGCAGCAGCAGCAGTTGCCAGCAGGGAAGGAGGAGGAGGAGGAAGAAGAAGAAGAGGAAGAAGGGAAGGAAGAGGAATCAAAGTGGGGTTTTCTCGTCCAATCTTTCCGTGTTTCTCCGGCTTTTATCGAGCTATCAAAATGACGTATAAGAGGTAGGCAAGAGTTCTAAGTTGTTTATTAAATTAAATTTGTCGGTTAATTAATTAGTTTAATATATGTGATTCTGTGTTATATTGAAGTATAAATATTATGTATTGTTAAATGCTTGTTTTATGGTTGAATCCATGTTGCAGGAATTATTATTACTGCTCAGAATGTTTCATATGTTTCGTTATATGCATGATTCTGATTAAGCTATATGTGAATTAGAATATTGATTTCTATGTGGAATAAATGTATGAGAATGTTAAGAGCAAGATGATATATTTAACTGAGTTGTTTATCAAGTCAAAAGGCAGAATATGATCTGTGGACTTGGAACAACTAGATGTGATTATAAGATGTTTTAAAGATCAACAATGTATTAAAAAGGGTTTCTTGACGTGTTTATGTCCTTGCCTATGCTCGAGCCATGCCAATGCCAGATGTGATTGGTAACCTGCCCAATTATTGGGGATGGTTGCCAAGATGTGTAAACAACCGATGATTGTATGTTATGTGACACTCCTCTAGATGTTTTAGGAGTTGTCAAGGATCCTATATATATATGATGATGAAAAAGAGGGAGTTGTGACATAGACCAAGAAACCGGGGCCCAAAAGATAAAAACGTAAAGAATAAAAAAGATTTACAATGTATTTTTGATATTGCATGTTAATGTGACAACAACATTTATATTATAACTCTCAAATTGTCTTGATTATTTGTTATTCATGCTGATAAGAAAGTCTGATGTATATTTGCTTTAATAGTTTTTATTTAGCAAGTTAGTGCTTATTGCCTACTCAGTCCTAGAGTCGGTGGACTGATGCCTTTATTGGCAAGTACTGGTGAAGAAAGAGGCACATGAGGGGCCTAAGAGCACTGATCAAAGAGAAGTTGAAGGTATTTCTGAATTGTGATATTTAAGAATTTTTCTGGCGTCCGGGAAACCGGGACGTCACACCTCGATACCTTTACTATTTACAATAAGTATCATCGTCCTCGATGTGTTAACATTGCATATCCGATATTATCCCTCATTTTGATACTCTTTAATTTACAGTGGTCCCCGAGCCTAGTTAAGTCTGCAAGGTAAGTGAGAGTTCCTAACCATTGAAATAGGACTCCCACCATACCCTTGAAGGTCAAGGGGGCTTGGAAGTGCTTGCTCGTAACTTTAGAGCAGTCTCTGTTATTGTGTATTGATGCAGGTTCCCCCTAAGCAGAATGCTTACACTCCCCGCTAGAATTTGCTGCTATGATGGAGGTCAACTCGTGTCTCAGTACAAACATCGACCGCGATGTTTTGGTTGAAAACAAAAAGTTAATCTTGTTTGTAAAGGGAAAACATGATGGAAGAGATTGCAGATTTGATTTTTTTACTTTTATATTTGCAAATGTACACATGTATATAGGAATATCAATAATATTGTTGGCTACTTAGCTCACCTGATTATGCCAGAAAATTTTGGCTATAAGAGAGGAATGTGCCTCCCTTTTAATTTTTATAATATCATTAAAAAGGATATAATTTAGGTTGTACGTTTTGTACCTTTCTACTTTAATAGACAGCTTAGGCCACACTTTCAGGGAAAAAAAAGATAATCAACCCAATAAACTTATTCTTTTGGATATCATGGCCATGCAAACCCACAATAGCATTGACTGGGTGAACAATGCCTACTCTTTCATAACCAGCCCTACTAATCCTAATGGCCAACTCTTTCATAATTTGCCCTATTGTCATCCCCAATAAACAATTGATCCTAAATCCAATGCCAAATCATTAAAGGGGACTAGTTTATAAGCAACATTCACATAAAAGCAGATTTCAATAACCACATGGATATCTACAGCTACAGATAACAAATAATGCAACATAAAGGCAACATCATCAAATGGCAAAAAAGGAAAAAATAAGCAAAAAAGGCATGCAAATGAAACAACTTAAATAGTCGCAATTTTTACTGTATATTAGAAAAATACAAGACTCGCATATAAGTGTAGTTCAAAGTTAAGCTTTAAATACGCATTCATTCAATATCATGCTTCAAAGAGATTTACTTACTTTCAGTTGCAGAGTATCCATTAGATGCGATGATGATTTGAGGACTGCTAGTTAATGGCTACAGGAGTGATGCGCTTCTTGGTTGGTTGCTTTGTATCAGATGCTTTGGTTGAGGTTGCATATGACTGCTTCACTTCAGCAGCTTTCATTTCCGGTTTACTGCCTGCTTCATCATCCTGGGAACCCCCAACTTCCACATTGTCGACAACCTCAGCCTTCATAATTGTGTTACTTTCTAGGGTTTTAGAAGTTATCCTTGAGCCTAGCATCACATAGAATAAAATAGCAGGGATAAATGAAGGAAAAATCAAATAAAAAAACAGGCTGATCAGTTGAACATAGAATGAAAATTAAGATTTACATTATGAACGGCCTAATGTATTATTGGTAAACTACATCTCTAGCACATGGGCACAAGTTATGCAAACATTTATAAAGATTCGAAATTGGTGATAGGCATCACCAACATAAATAAGATCAACAAATGAAAATAACAAACCGAGGTGCTATGATTTAGAGGTTAGATTGCATTGTTCAACAAGTGAAAGTGAAATTTTAAGTACATTTCTTCTAGGTGCCAACTATTCTGGTCTCAAGAGCAATGTGGGGCCTTGGGATGACTGATTATTTAGGTTTAAAAAAATATCCAAGTGAAAAGAAGGGCACAACACTCTATCCACCAGATCCCATCTAAAGAAATGTGTATGTTCTACTAAATAAGTAGACTTTGATTAACAGTCGATAAAAAGACAAAAAGTTGGTCTAAACTGAAGTCAAGGACAAGTTATAACCCATCCAAAAGACTGCAATAATATTGGTTTGCTTAGAACGATGATTAATACTACAGATTTCTTGGGCACGTTCGCATAAGTATATCAGCACAAAGTGGTGCGTCGCCATCTGGAAGTGGTAGTGACTCAAATACATTCAACTATCAAATGATTGAAAATGGAAGCCTAACTACCGTAGGGCGTAAATTTAATGTATCAAGCAGAAAGAGAAAAAATAGAAAATAGAGGAAAAGCGAAGGGTCAATTAGGCAGAAAGCACAGGTCATGAAAACATACTCTAGTACTACTCTGTCTCTCCTAAAAGTATTACGCCCTATTACATAGTTCTAAACAGGGATATTTCTTGAAAATGTATATATTAATGATTGGAAACTGAAACAATTGTTGACATACCTAAAACAGATATTGGTACACCAAGTTCATCATTCTCAAACTCTACAATAGAACAGTAACCATCTTGAGAAGACAATGAAAGATATTTAGCGTCTGGAGACCTGGTTAGAGAGAGAGAGAATTGTCAAAGTATGGGTGCTCTGTATGAATAATTTAATGAACTTAAGATGCAACACAATATTGTTAATCATTATTTCAGGAAGTATGTAGTAAGATATTGCAAGATACTTACCATGCAATATCTGTAATAGCTGCATAATGAAGCCCAGCTAGTATGGCTATTGGAGGAGCACCTTCAGAATCATATATGTAAAGAGAATTTAATGATGCCACAGCAAAAACAACTCTGTAGGGGAGTTTGAAGAACCCATCTACTAAGATTATAAATAGCAGTTTAGTTACCATTAGAAGATCACAAGTGCAGAAAGCACAGTTGAAAGTGATACCTGAGTTTGATCCTCTAAGTTGGAAAAAAACAGGGCAGAATCGTACGGCCACAATAGGTTTGCCGGCCCCCGGAAGTTGAACAGCTGGCCTGCAAGATTGTAAGCTGTAATGCATGCACAAACGCACAAACCTACTTATTTAGCATCTCGTGAAACAAAAGGTATATGAATGTGATACCCATATCTCGGAAAATGAGCTTAGTATTAAAGGCATTGACTTTAGAACAAAATGAAGGATTCGATAAGATTTTATTACCGCAGTATGAATCAACATTAATATGTTATTTAAAAAATTGAACTCTCAAACAACCTAGTAAGTTGCATTTTGTGTAACATGGAAAACACAGCATGTCATTGTCGCCAGTATCATTTTACTGTTCCAATGGAGCTGAAGTTAGGGTGACATAAGGGGGTCAAGAAACCAAGATAAAAAAATCTTAAAACTAAGTATATGTAGGTGTGAGGTACCTCCTACACAACCAGAATGAAGGAGTGCCGCACCTCTGCTCCCTTCTAGACTTTAGATACCAACCTCCGCTCATACACATCCTAACCTCCTTGGTGTCAGCTCTGTCTTCTTTACAATCTCGTGATTAAGAATTCAATGAAATCACCTCAAACAATCAACTCTCATCGTCTCTCCAAAACCAGCATTTCTTTCTCAATTTCATCTCATAACCCCTCCTATGGACGTGTTAAACATGTCAACAATCGCCTTAGTCATGGGATGAGTGACGGTGAATTGCAAACTACCATTGAATACTGGAACAGTCTAGGTGGAATATCTAGTTGTGAGCGGCAAATAGTTTGACCTTCCTAATGTGATGCATTGTGACAGTATGGCTGCTATTTACTTGTTAGTAATCCTATTCACAAACACACTAAAAATGTTGAGAATTGATTGTTTTTTTTTTGTTGGGGAAGAGATTTGACTGTTGCTTCATCAAGGAAACTGTGTAATCAATGAATATTGTCACAGCTCATTGGAATTGTGGATCAACTGGCAGACAACTTTAATAAGGCTTTAGGGCTTACTCGATTTGTTTTATACTCTGTACAAGCTAGATCTATATAAAATATATGCTCCAGCTTGAGAGATTGTGTTAGAGAATATATAAGAAAATCCTTAAAATTCTTTATATTTTCCTTCTATAACGTCCTACATATACATATAAAGGAGAATAACATTACTGAGTATTAGGACAAGCACAGTAAACGAGGATCTTCATTCATTTTACTAGTTTCCTAATTGTACATAACTCCTATATTATAAAAAAGAGTGTTCTCCAAATGAGATAAGGAAAAAGACAACATAAGTAGTTAGGAGAAGCTCAACCTAATACTGAGTTAAATTGGCTAATTGGGTAAAAGAAAAATCAAAGAGGATAACATTACGATGACAAAAACTCCATAGATGGATGGATGGATGCATGGATACATATCATCAAATAGAGAGGATAACATAAACAATTAAAATAACTCAATAGAATAAGTATAATGAGAGAACAGTTGGGCCAAGATAAAACAAAAAATACTTCTAGCATGTGTTACTGTATAATTGTAAGTTTTGAGAAGGGCAAAGGCTCAATGCATAAATATGTGCATTTTGCAAAAATGACTCTGGTTTTAAAGCCATGGGGTTTGTTTAGTTCCTACATAAAAAATGTCATGACTAATTTAGTTATCTATCACATTGAACATAATTTTAAATAATAAAAACTAATTTTATTTCATATGTTACACTAATTTTAATATAAAAAAATAAATGTCATATCACCTGTTTACACAAATTTCAATATAACCAATTTTATCTCACATCATATATAAAGTTCAATATAACAAACTAACTTTGTTGTGCATCAAACACAAAAAGGGATCATTCTACCCAACCTAACCTTACAGACAACTTCTATGCCCAAGAGCAACAACTATACTGCCACCTAATGAGCACAAAGGTTCCTTTCCTTTTTTCTAAAAATGAATCTCATAAAAGATTTGTCCTGCAACAAAGATATGAAATTTTACCTTGAAAGATCCTTCCTTGAGATAATATATGCAGTATTGACTAGATCAGATCCATGTGTAAATTTCCATGTACCTGGAGGAAAAAGTGAAAGTTATGAAAATAAAACTACAGATAAGTTAATCAATAGAAACATTGATGAGTAAAAGCATTATCCATGTCAAAAGAGCAAAATCAGAAAAAGAGAAATGGTATTTCTATTGACGTCGTAAGAGAGTTGCCCAACAGATTAACAAAGCCCCTTTGTGCAGACAACTAATAATGTTGACAAAGGAATTACAGATTAAAAACGTTGTATGTTTTTTTCCTAAGATCTTAGAAGACCAAATTACACAACTTGTTTCATTTGTTATGCCTCCATAAATTGTCCAAAACAGTTGTTGAGGATGAACTCAAACCAACAAGGACATGAAGTAAAAGCAACTACATGAGATTAATAGACATGTCCACATCAGAGAGAGTTTATAAGAAAAAGCATTAGAAAGAGTTACCCCATAAAATGTTGCACTAAATCTAAAAGGCACTATTCTACAATTTAATGAATCAATTAGCACATTGGCTGGTAAGTCATTTCCAGCATGTGCACTAGCAAGTGATTATTATACAGCCCAATGTTGGATTGTGTGCCAAAGCAGTAAAAGAGCTACAAGAGGCAGTTTCCAATCAGTTACTTTGAACAGCATAAAGTGCTGCAAGAAAATATAGCAACGAAATGCCATTTAAACGTTCAAACAAAAAAAAAAACCATTTAGAACTCCCACAAAATTGTTCACACCATTCCTAAAATGAATGTTTGGTGATGGCAGTAACTAAGGTCAGTCCTTCAAGCCCCAATCTTCGAGCTTAATGAAGGCCCATTCCAAAAAATCACTTGAATCATTGAAGCTTGACGAATCCCCAAAACTCACAGAAATTTAACTAGCTCTAAATCTTAAAAATCAAGGTTTCACTAAGTCAATACCAAATAAAACATAAATATCACGTAAGGGTTATCTTCTAGCTCCAAATAAACTTAGGCTTGCAACTATTTGAATGCATCAAGTCCCAGCAACATTATGCATGTTAAACTATGCAACATTAGGTAATAGGTAAGATTTGTCCCAGAAGAAAGCAAATAAGGCAGTAAGGGATGTTAATTCGAGGATCAAACTGGAAGCATTTTGGGGATATAAAAGTAGAGTTGCGTCAGGACACATTCGTTTGACTGGACTGAAACTAATTATGTTTGATTCTCTGTATTAACTCAAATTACACCGAAACAAACACTATGAATGCAAAGAAACATTAAAAGTTCAAAGAAGAAATTCAATCAAGATTCAGTAGAGAAATACTGTATGATACTCAATAAATGCATCTTTACAACTTTCAGTTTTACACAGCAACTTTTAGATGTTGCGAATCAAAGTTTGCTGAGTTTTATATGGAAAATCAAGCTTTACGGTTTGGTTCATTTCAATAGACAAATGGACACCCCAAAGAGCATGGTGTAGTGTATGTAGCTACATATTTTATATTACTGAGCAACTATCTATGACCTAAAAGACAATAAGCTCTCTTTAGCTCTATTGGATTAAGGGATCTAAATTAAAAAAAAGCAATCGAAAATAAAAATAAGCCCAGTGAAAGAGCATTTCAAAAATTAAGAGGCTGAGCCTGCCACAATTAATACAACTCACACTAAAGAAGTTGTGCACCGAGTTTGTGATGAGACGATAATGACAGGAGAAACTAGGCTTGTTTAGCTCATACCTGCTGGAACTAGTAAAAATGATCCATCAGGTGACCAAGACAATCTCCTAAAAAAGGAATTTAGAGTTTCATCATGAAATAAAGAATTTTTCCCCAACAGAACCTAACAAGAGGTAGAATAGGTAATTTCACACCATTTGTAAGTTATAGAAAAATATATTAAAAAAAACTAACTTGAGATGATCGACATACCTTAGAATCATCTGGATTCTGTACCTCCAACTTTGTCAACACATGTTGACAAACATAGTTAATTTTCTCATAACCCTTGTGTTCACGAACAGGCTTATTTACATAGATACGGCAAGTTCTATCTGAACTTATGGAAGCAACATAGCTACCCAATGGATCCCAAGCAACACCCTGAACATAATGCAAATGAGCATCCAAAATCTGATGGACAGAACCTGGAGCAGGAATGATGACAAAGTTACAGTGTAAGCAATACTTAATTGTCATTCAGAAAATTGGTCCATTACTTATTAACAGACCTTTGTTCACGTCCCATATTATGCAAGTGTTATCAACGGATCCAGTTATAAGATATCCGCCATCTGGAGACCATTGAAGATCAAGAACATCCTTGTGATGATATCTGCTCCAACAGGACCAGTCCAAGGGCATAAAACGATATTTTAAATTCTAAATTAAAATATCCAGAAGCACTGAGCTTACAATAATGTCTTGAGAACTTTCCAAGCCGAACCGTCATTGGTTGATTGCCACTTCCATATGACAAGCTCACCTCCTGAATGTACAGAAAACTGTCATTCTACACACGTCTAATTCGTGTCAATACTAACTTTATAGCTGAATATATAGGGTAGGTTTCATCTACATAATATAAATATGATAATGACATTCATTTAAATTAACAACAATAACAAAATCATCAAAAGGGCATACCATCAGCACCAGAGGCAAGGAGTTCCCCTGCAAAAGAGAGAAAACATTATTATCTTTTAAGATAAAAGAATGAGAAACTAAAGTTGTTAAATTTAGTCATTAAAACCAAATTTAGCTGTACCACTGTTCAGGGGAAGTGTCATCATACAACAAAAAATTGACAAATGAATCCTCTCCTGGATTGAAAATAAAAGGTATTGCTACATTGCTCATTCCTAGTAGCCTATCAAAATAAACTACCTCCTCATCCAGTTAATCTACAAAGTATAATGTAGCATGAGTCAAACCCAATAGTCTTCCCAATGCCAAATTCAAACTGACACTGGATATCTTCAATTTCATTCAAGTATTGAGCTCAAGAAGCAAATATAGCACAGCGTATTATTATTCAAAAAGGGTAAAAGAAAAGATGCACAAACTAAAAGGTTTACCTTTCACTGATTGCAGGCTTATAACTGTCTAGGAAGAAAAAGTCTCTGATTGCAGGCTTACAACTTTCTAAGAAGAAAAAGTCCCGGACTCTAGCCACAACCTCTCAGTAAATAAAAAAACTACTTCCTCTATTGCAATACATGGAATATAATAGTATCAACAGCAATAGTACCTTAACAAAACAAATCAACACCTCTTTAATACGAATACATGTTTTTGTTGCAAATAAAAGTATTTGACGTTTTCTTTAGAAAAAATAACATTTTTACGGTTTGTCCTTATTAAGCTCTCAGAGATAATGCCATGAATACATTTAATTAATTTTATAAATCTAAACCTAGTGGTCTGGAATATGCATAAAAAGGAAATATTATGTTTTGCAAACAAGCAGAAAGGTACAAAATTTTAAGGAATGAAAGAAGGAATCTCACATGAATAAGTAATAGAGAATCAATGCTAATAGAGAATCAATGCCAAAAAAGGCATTGAGGCAAAATATTTCTCATATTGCATACTCATTCATATGACTTGAAAATATCGATGAGGCTACGTATTCCTAAAAGTGAAACGTAGAAATAAGTTCTACAATTCTTAAAAGCAGTTTTAATTTGGTAGGACAAGTTCCATCAAGCTGTGTAACAAGCATGACTTCTGGACCTAAAAAAAGATAAGCTATTCTCATATCTATCTAAAATTGGTCAGTGCTTCATCTCGAGCACTGATCTTTCATTAAAGACGGTGGTCAACAAAGAAAATAACAATGAAAAATGGAATAAAACCTACATGGAACCCATCAGATGCAAAGTCAGAACCTTTTATAAAGCATCAGCATAAATTGTTTCAATACACCATCATCATCAATGCTTTAATCCAATTTTTCTCACCTTTTGAGCACTCAAGGAAATCATCTGATACAGCTTTGAGTATATAAAATTCATCTTGTACCACTCTTGGATCTCCTTTCCTACAAATCCAATGTTTCATGGTACATTGTTCATTCATTGTCCCATCTGTATCACATACTTTATTCCTTGATTAATTTATTATTATTGTTGTTTCAAAACTAATAAAAATAAAGGCGATGTACAAGATTGTGCTATCTATAAAAAAAATTAAGTTAAGAGCCATACTTTAAAACTTTGAGAGAGAGTAATTAAGCATAGATTATGTTGTAATACTAGGGTATCACAAAATCAATTTAATTTTATGCTTGACAGATCTACTATAGAAGCTATTCATTTATTGAGAGGTTTAATGGAGATATTTAGGAAGAAAAAAGAAGATCTGCATTTGGTTTTTATTGATTTATAAAAAGCTTACGATAAAGTCTCAAGAGGAATGCTCTGAAGAGTTTTAAAAAAGAAAGAAGTTAGCACTACTTATATTAAAGTTATCAGAACATGTACAAAAGAGCTGTTACATGTGTTCAAATATAAAAGAATTTGACTAAGAATTTTTCTACTTCAATTGAGTTACATCAAGATTTAGCTTTAAGTACACATCTCTTCGCATTGATTATGAAAGTTTTGGCTAGATACATTCAAGAAGTGCCTTGGTGCATGATTTTTGCAGATGATATTCTCCTCGTTGATAAGACTAAAAATAGTGCTAAAGCAAAACTTGAGTTACGAAGAAATACATAAGAATTTAAAGATTCTTGTCTTAGCAAATAAAAAACTTAATATATAGACTATAATTTTAATTAGAAAAGAAGCACTTGTAGTAAAGAGATGATAATTGATGATAAGTTATCAAGAAAAGCAAATAATTTAAATACCTTTGAACAATTTTAAGAATAACTGTAAAATAAATAGTGATGTTATTAGCGAGATCTAAGCAAGATGAATGAAGTGAAGGAATAAATTTAGCATATTGTGTGATAGAAAATTTTCACTTAAACTTAAAAGTGAATTTTATAGAACAGTTGTTAGATCAGCAATATTATATGCTGCTGAATGCTGACCTACAAAATAAAAATACATAAATAAGATGGGTATCACAGAAATGAAAATGTTAAAGTAGATGGATAGGTACATATGAAAAGATAATATGAGAAATGAGTATATCAATTAAAGATAAGCTTAGAGAGAATCGACTTAGATAGTTTGGATATATAAATTGTAGGACGATAGCAGCTTCAATAAGAAAAACTGAATTATTGGATTTTACCCATGTAAAAAGAGGAAGAGGAAGCCAAAAAAGATATGACTAAAAACTATAAGAAGTGATCTTACATATTTAGAGTTAAATGGAGATTTATTATTGGATAGAGTGTAATAGAAATAAAAAATTCATGTAACTGATCTCATGTACTAAAAAAAAGACTTGGTTTGTTATTTATTATTGTTGTTTCATAACGAAATGATTCTTAAAATATGAAAATAAAAGCTCAAAAATCAATAATTACAATGATAGAAACAAAAAGGCTATGTAAAATCTTTCTTTTCATATCTGCGTGCGGCAGCAATCAAGAAACATTCCTCAAGCCTCTCTCTTTCTGCCACTGTCAAATCGAGATCTAATGGTCAACAATGGCGAAGGAGAAGCGAAAAACGATCCAGAAGAAAATGATCCAGCAGAAGAAAGGATTCCTTTATACAAATTGGCGAGATTTTGTGCATCAAGTGCACAGACATCAAAACAGACGGATATATTTTACAAGGTCTGTTTCTCCTCGCACAACAAAATCCACTCAAATTTCCATATGGAATGCAACAGTTGAGGAAATCATTTTGATTCCAGGGCCGACCTTGACAGACACCACGATCAACATGGCAGAAGGCACGGTAAAAAAAATAGAGCTAACGTCGGAAAACCAGCCAAAGCCTTCCAAAGCTCAGTGATGAAGAAATAAAGACTGGCAGTAGCAGAGCAACTCTTTTCTTATAAACAAGGAAAATGATTTTGCCCTTTTGTTGCATATAAAGCTGTTGTTCAGCCTACCTCATGCCACTAGAGTGTTGCTACGAACATGCATTGCTTTTCTTGTACATGTTTGTTTTTGTCGTTTCTGCTTGTGATTTGCCAAACCTCTCTTGGTTGAAGCTTTTTAAGAGTGATTTTAACTATTTTGTGTGTGAAATTACACCTGCTCTTCAAAAACTTCTAATGCATAAATATTCGCACATATCAGTTAAAACAAAAAACAAAAAGGTCATGTAAAACATTAGACAAGCTGCACAAAGACAAGAATACAAAAAACCACTCAATGCCAATTATCAATTTCCTAAGAACTCTCAAAAAGCAACTGCACCATTGCCATGCTCTATTATTCCACTCTCATGCTTGGAGGATGCGGACCACACTAGGTTGATAGCCAGCATAAACATTTCACTTCTTATGATTGATTTCTCTCCTATTAATCAGCCAAGGGCTAGATGGATATGATCATTAAACGACCTTGAATCATTGGTGCTCACATAGACCATTACTATAAATAAAGTTGAATAGCAAGAGACACCCATGTAGGCATCCGCAACTAGTTTAGTATTAAGCTTAGTATGTTGTCCTCATTTTTGGAGTTCAACTACGGAAAGCAAGAGAATGGCACAAAATAAAAATTATAAGCTAAGAAGCTCACCGGATTGAGAGAAACGTAGAGCATTTATTGTTGAACTGTGGTAAGTGAGGCTCCTTTGATAGGTTGCAGTTGGAGGTTTCTTGAGTGATTCACTTGGTGTTATTACCCAAAGCTGCATGCAAATCATAGAATAAATGATTTAATGAATCAATGAAAAGAGAAAAAGAATGACATTATGCTAATATATTAAAAGATTAAGGCATCAATTATTTAAAAATTGGAAAATTTATATATGTCACTCCTAAAGTTAAACTTTTTAAGTAATTTCACCCCCAAAGTTAGATATTTACACTTGTCACCTCATATTTTGAATATGTAATTACAAGCATCACCCTCTTATAATGATAAATAGTTGAATTTTTATCTCCTTTAACAAGATGAATGACTAGATTTCTTCCAATTTGATGAAAGGAATAATGTTTGTAATTATGCATTCAAAATATAAGGTGATAAATATAAATATCTAACTTTGAGGGTAAAATGAATAAAAAGATCAACTTTATGGGTGACATACGTAAATTTCCCTTAAAAATTTAAGGAAGAGGATGAGAAGAAGATATTATAACCACGAGACAAAGTTATCATGAACACTCCCGATCTAGTTATAGAATTTCATGTCATATCCCAATTACCAAGTGTAATGGTATATGAATGTGGAATGAAGAAGAAACATTATGATCAAGGTAAATGTTGAAATGACATTCAACCTGAAATACTTTTCCAGGAATTATCTATGTAAATCAACAGAACAAGTTTCTTAGGAAAGTTGAAGTAGTTGCAGCTACGAATCTCCTATCATCAACATAGATTAAAAAACATTAACTTAAATCACTTTTTCTGTTCACTAAAATCAACTTTAGTTCTTTAGAATGAATGGTTAGTTTTTCTTTAACCTTTTTTTTGAAGTTTTTCTTTCACTTTTACCCCATGACTTCAGGTATATTTCATAAGTAGATACAATTATCATCTACTTAATAAGATAGAATTATACTTATCCACTTACTATGACAATTAATAAGCACCACAAAGCCAATGTTTCATCTCATGTGATCCCACAGCCCTCTATTGTTTCTCATGCCCAACATCATTACAGCATGGAAAATATTAAGCTCGACTTCCAACTACCATAGGATGTAGTGCAGTTGAACTCTTCTACATCTGTCTTCATGCTGCAGTGAGCAATACGACACTGGAGCTTGACATATTACTAAGACAAAATTTTATGGTGCTTACATGGAAATCATATTGTTTGTCAAGTGCTTTCGTCCAGCACCATGTGTTCACAATTATAGGATCCCAAACATTAATCCTGCTCAACAAAAACCCCGGGCTCTTCTAATTAGGATTATGGACATGGGTTTAATCCCTAAAGGCATCATGATCCACAATCCAACATGAAATACTATGACCACATAAGTTTAACCTCAAAATTTAAGAATGAGGTAAGTGCAATTGCATTACCAAACTAAACATCAATGTAAAAGTCAACTCTCTAGGGCCTTTTGGTAGTGAGTTTGGCATCAGAATAAGTAGAATCGGATTTAGAGCTTGAAGTGGCTTTGGATAAGCGAAGAGGCTTCACTTGAATCTAAGTTGTAGATAGTTTCGACTTCATAACTTTAAAATAGTTTTAAGCCAATTTTTTAGATTCAGCTTCATCTTACAAAAAAAAAAAGTGTTTGGTGGATTCACTTAAATGAATCAATTTCAAAAGAGTTGAAGCCACTTCATTTTAACTACCAAACAAACCTTTAGAGCGTATGAGCATTCCTCATTCCCTAGAACAGGAAGTCCACCCCACTGGCTCGAAGAAGGTAAGCGAATCCCACCAAAAAAACCCAAACCTGCTAGTAAAAGCAGGGAATTCTTTTGTACTAACATTTTCTTTGCAGGTTTCCTCGACGAAGGCGAATCCAGCACAAGCGGCAGATTTTGTAGCTTATTTTTCCTCTTTAGATGATGTTAATTGGCGCAAGGACATTCCTCCCATCCGATTTTTGTGCAATTCTCGATGAGGATCGAACTTTTTGTATTTGATGTATTTTGTTTTACTGTTATAGTATCATAGGCTATGGCCAAATTTCAAGAAGAGGAAGTCCACTGAGCTTATCCTGCCCTCAATCAAAATTTACTACATTATGCGTAGAAAGCATCCTTGTAACAGTGGTTGCACATAAATCAAGAAATTGACAAATTGTTGCTTCCCCAATGACTTTTCCGCGTCAATTAATAATGGCCGAAAATTCACTCGAGCACTAAAGAAATCAAAAAAATTTGTATAAAAGGATAAATGTGCACCTTAATATCATTATCGCTGCCTCCGGTGGCTAGGATTCCAGTCAGGGAATGGAAATCTAGGGTTAGAATTGGTTTCGTGTCATGCCAATTGATCTGGATGGTTCCTCCCCTCATCCTTCGCTGAGTTAGGACAAAACTGGCCTGCGAGGGAAGGAGAAGCCTTACAGCATTATTAACATACCACTTGCAGGAAGGTGGGAAGAAGTGATGAATTAGGACAAAACGCAGACTGCGGGAAGCCTTGTCATTGTAAATCTTAACTCTTCGATTAAAACAAAAAAAATGAATTTTTGAGAGAGGACCGATATAAATGGTATAACAACAATAAATTAAACTTTTATACCACTAAGTAAGATCAATTTAAATTTATATAAATCAATATCCAGAAAAAAAATTATATAAATCAAAGATGATCATTCAATTAGTGTCCTCGATTTCATTAAAAATTAAAATTGATTTTTAAATTTAAAGAACTAAAGTAAATTAAAAACTAAACTAATTAAATTAAATCCGATCAGTTCAGTTCTTTAAAAATCATAATTTTTTTATTTAATTAATTATTTTTAAAAACTCACAAATCTTAAAATAATATAATATAATGTTACTACACAAACTATAAGAGAACATGATCCAAAAAAATAAATATCATAACTACAAAAAGAAAATTAATGAATATTTATAGTATATAATATTTTGTTAAACATGTTGGTTCGATTTTTAAATATAAAAAGTCGAACTCAAACTATTTACCAAAAAATCTAATGACTAAACCATTAATCAAACTAACATATTTGAAATCAAATCAAATTGACCAAATTTAATCAGTTTTGATTTCAATTTTTCGGTATAAATCGTAATTTTATAATATCCATATACAAAACTTATTCCGACTCAATTTCATATTTGTACAGGGATCATCACTAACGTTATTTTCTATATGTAACTTTGCTGCACATTTTAATTTTAATTTTGGATAGAACGTTGTACTAAATTGATGAATAATAAATTATGTGCCTAAATTATTGAATAATTCAGTAGATTGTGAATTTAATCTACTAAATAATTTAATGACTAAACTCGTAATTTACCATTGATCAATTTATTAGGGCACATAGCGTTTTCGTTTTTATATACCTGTGCAACATGCGCGTCACGTGCTAGATCGACAAAAGTTATTAACCTATAACGAAAACTTCTCAAATTTTAAGAATTAACAAGTTCATAATTGATTCTCAGTAAAGCGTCTGAATGGTTGATAAAACTGCACAAAATCTGAAAGATATTAAAAGAGATCTCGAATGCTTGAAGATTGAGTGTGGTCGACTATAGGATACTTGTTAATGCTCAAATCTCATAGACAGATCGAAAAGATGATTAAAAAGGGGAAAATGACACTAAATTTTATGTAAAAATTATGAAAATAAAAAAACCATAGTGCTAATTGGTGGCGGCTTTGAAACACTTCATTATATGAAAAAATAATACAAAGCAGAAAGATTCACCACCACATTGAAGACCTCTTAAGGAGGTAGTTGCGGAGTCAAGTGTATATTAAATGTCAAAGTACTTACCTCCATACTATAGGGAAACTGGAAGGTCAAAATACCGACCCTCGTATGGACCAACTTAGTTAATTTGAAAATTTGAAGGATCTAATTGCACATAGCTCATACTAAAAAGACCTAATTTCTATTAACCTTAAAATTAATACTAGTGGTTGCATGATCACATAATGCGCTTTGCCTAAGTACTGCAGTTTTTTATATTATTGAGTACTATAGCTAATCAAAAGATAACTTCCAATTAAGGCCATTAATTTGGCTTGAAACTTGAAAATCAATCAAATGTTGAATAAAATTTCAAATCAAATTAAGATTGACTAAATCAAAATGAACTGACTAACAAGCTGTTTTTGTAACGCAAAACTTTTATCAATCTAATTTTAGTCAGTGTAGGATCGGATCAAGCTAGCTTAAAATTGGATAATTTAAAAAAAATAATTTATAAATAAATTGTATTATATATATGATTTATTTCAATAAATTTTTTTTTTAGGGATAACTCGATGAATGACTATATTATAATATTTTTACGACTTTTGTTTAAATTCTATTGATCTTAGTTTAGTTTTTTATTTCTATTTCTAATTATTAGATTGCGATGAACAGTATCATTTAATTTGATTGAAAAAATAAAGACATTTATATCTAAAATTTTAACTAAAAGATCAAAAATTGATCGAAGGCTAAATCAACTTTGGCTCGGATTAAACTTGAGTTAATAATAAACGAATCAGGCCTAGCTTGGATCCAACTCTTCTTGCTCATATTTTGGATCCGATCGAAATCGAATCGAAACTGTTTAATTTAATTTTAAGCTAAGATTGAATTAACTCAGATTGTTAGCAACCTTCTTCCAATTATATTAAGAATAAAAGGCTAGTGCAGTTTTACATTAGTTCATAAAAAATGAAGCACTAACCTAAAATCGAGTAAAATATATATATTAACACAACTTCTTTAAAATATTCACACTAATTCAAAATAGATAACTTCTCCTGAAATTGTGTCACTCAAAGGACATCATCTTAAAAATCCAAAATTACATATCAATCGAGATCCACATTATCAATCACGTCAATGACATAATATAGAAAAAATCACTATCAATTATATATTTTAAGTAATAGATAGCATATCTTAGGTGAAAATAAGTTAAAACTTAATGGAAAACAGTAAATATTTAACCATAAAGAAAGCTAATAAAAACTTTGCTCAAATTTATACTAAGATGTTTAGGTTGCAAAAAACAAATTATGTTAGGTTGCCAAAATTACTATGCAAGACATAAGAATTGATGATGAGAGAACGTATAGGAATGCTGACACACCCGACCACTCAGTGGATGACGATGAACATTTCATCAGAAATGCCAGTCAATGTTATATTGTTAGTGATGGAATCAATAATGTTGATTATAGAGGTGGAATTAATGATTGGCTTGAGAGTGAGATCAAATATCAAGCTACTCAAGTGAGGAAAAAGATTCATGAATAGTAAAATAAGGCGGTTTAATTAATATGCTAAGGATAATTTATTTGTTTCGGTAATTTTGATGGTGCAATTGAGGAAAGACCATTGGGCATTTCTTTTAGGAGTACCTTTCAATGGTGGTGGGCTGAAGTTGCAGGATTTGGGCTAACCTTTTTGTCCTGTAATTTCATTGTCTTCTTTGCAGAGAATATTTGAAGAAGACCGTTCTTTCATGCAAGAAGTTGATTCAAGAAACCACAAATGTGGCCATTATTTCGTTTGTGGGTAAGCATTAAATTTCTTCTATCCAAATCAGTCAAATTATTTTCTCTTTAAAATAATGGGCAATGATTTTCTCTTTCATTTTCACCCGGGAATATCTCTTAATAATTTTAGCCAGGAAGTGAAATGATATAATATGCACCTGTGGCTAACGAAGGTCTCAAAGATATGGGGCAATGCTAGTTTTGAGAGAATTGTTTTACTTGTGGAAGTAAATGCATATATTAATTCTGAATCATTTAACTGGGCTCTGATTTGTGCCCTAGGGAAATAAGAACTTATCGAATGACATTTAAAAATTCCATAGTAGTTTAACCCAACAATATCCTGTAACTTTCCAAAATAGCTTAACTCTGCATATTTCTGTAGTATTTACAACAACACCATAATTCTGGGTCTTATTATTTTTGTCACAAGGGAGTGAAATTTAAATGGGGACCTCTAGCAAGAGTTTTAATTTCATCTGAGATAATTAGATAATTAGTATTGGCAACCTATACTAAATAAGCACATTAATTAGTAACAGTACATAAATGCCAACTACATCTAAGCATGCTTGCTTTACCTTTGCGTGTAACTACACGTGAAAATTTTCATTTATGAGTTTCTTAATATCACAAGGAAAAAGGTGCAAGTAGGGACCTTTTCCTCTCCTCACTATTTATAAACTCTTTAAAATTTTGAAGCATGGATTAGAAATATCTTATTAGTACAAGCAATTTTATATAAGAAAAAAAAGTAATTAACCTACTTGTGGAAGATTTAATTTGGTCACAGTATCTTAGAATAAATCAATGTGCCTGAATAAGAGACTTCTCATCTAAGATACAAATGTCGTATTTACCAATTGGGCTACCAACAATGTCAAATAAATATCATGATTGACCTACATCCAAAAGATTATGATCATGCTTATTGGATATAGCATAATCATTCCGGTCTAAATATTCAGAACAAAATGAAATTTCTAATTCAGAAGTATAACCTTCAGCAATAGAGCCTTTTGTGTGAGCTTTATAACCCACATATTCTTTTAAGATGACAAAAAAAGCCTATAGTTAACATATACATGAGATATATATAAACATTCTTAACTTTAAGAAATGCTTCAGTTAGTAATTCTAGCAGCATAACAAATAACTGTGATGTCCAAGCGTTCAAGCATTGGATATAATATAAATTCAAAATGAATGATATTTTTGAGAAAATCTTACACCCAGGATACAACTTTGTCTCAATATCTTCCATCAAATTTGAAAACTCATGATATTCTTTAGATGGGTTCTTGCAATTCTATGCATGGGATAATTTTTCAAAACCCTCAAAACACTTTATTGTTTGACTTGCTTGAGCTTAAGAGGCAAAAGTAAGAACAAATAAACTTTCTAACTTCTAAGTTATCCCTCCCAAGTTCATTTAACTTATCATGTGAAATGTCATCAAAATTTACCACTCCATCCATGCTTTCATGATTATGCTCTGTAGGTAATGGAGCACAATCCTCCCCATGCCCATTCCATATTATATACCCACCACCCTTTAATACTAAGTGGTCATTTACTTCTTCATATGTTCTATGCCTATTAATACAAGATTTACATGGACATAATTTTTCCAAATGCTGTAGATCTATAAAAGGCAAACTCAATAATAATAATAATAATAATAATCCCATTTATGTATTTGTGATTCAATCATGGAAGGGACATCCAACTCTTGTCACTGATATAGTGTCTCTAATATAATATAAACACATTTACAACAACATAGAGAATAAGAAAAAAAATCACAAGCAAATGTGACAAGAGAGCATATTCAATCAGCTCAAACAACAATATGTGAGACATATTAAAAAGCATCTAAACAAATTGAATTCAACGTATATTTTAGCAGCAAAATACAGGACAAAGTGCAATCTAACATAGAAAATAGGGTTGGAAAAAATGAACAACAAAGAGCAAAGTATAATGCCAATTATATCAGGAGCAAAATATAATACAAGACAGAAAATTTAACCCTTTTTTTGGAAACATGATACCCCTTTATCCAATTATAGCTTTATTTCCCCAAAAAATTTACAGCTAAGAAAGTATAATGAAAAACACGTAATTATATAATGCAAGGTAAGGAAAAGCAAAGCACAGTACATTATATTTTGCTGGCTGTCAAACACAATATTGTTTTGCATTATACTTTCCTCTATGATATAATTGCTTATTTGAAATATAATTTGCTATCTGATATAACCATGTAGGTAACTGTGGACAAATGACAAAGAAATAATTGATTGCAACAACATATGCACGAAATTAAACTGTTTAATCCAGGATTAATCAACAAACATACGGAGCAATTGTTTGACGGCTAGCAATCTTATATTTGACACATGTTCAACCATAATGAATCAACGAACAAGCAGTGCAAGTTAGATTAAGAAAATGTATCCTTTGAAGCAAAAAAAAAATCTAAAAATAACCAGCCTTTGATGCCTATAAGAACCAATCAAGAATAAAAAACAATTAGAACACCCTCAAAATCTATAGACTAAGATCCAAATTCAGAGACTCAAAGAAGTAAAGAAACAAGATATATGAAAGATTGCTGAAGAAATGCCTTTGAAGCAACAGATTGTAGGGGGTGCCAGCATGCAGTGAGAGCCCTGATCTTCGGAATAACCCTTAAAAACAGAGTTTAAGAGAGAGAGAGAGGGGTTGGGAGTAGGAAAAATGTAAGGCCAGTGAGAGCGGTGAATGAAGCAATAGAAGGCGATAGGAATAACAGAATAACCACAAAACATCAACACATTGATTAGTGATGCGGCCGATTAGGAGTGATAAGCGATGCCCGTGGCGAGGAAAAGACTACGTTGCCCAAGGATTTACTTACCACGAATTTGAAGTAGAAGGCAGCGGAGAAGGAGGGGCGGACGTGCATCCGACGCACAAGCGTTGGTTGGGATCGAGGTCGGTGGCTAGGGTGAGAGGGGAGAGGAGAGAGGAGAAGGAGGTACCTGAAAGAGGAATGGAGGCGACAGGTGGGCAAGCGGACGAGCGGCCGCCGGCAGCAGGAAGGAGTTTTTTTTTTTTCGCTAGCCAGCACGAAGGAGTTGTGAAAGACCAACGGGGGGCAATTGCATTCGGGTCCCTGTAGTCGAATCGATATTGTAAATTAGTTTTAATTTTCTTGAAATTTTAATTTAAATACTGAGATTGAAAAATTCCACAATTTAAGCACAATCAAGAACTAATTGCTTTTTTTATTTAGCACATTATAAAAGTATTATCATTTATTAATTTTATAATTATTTAAAACATAATTTTAAAATATTATTATTAATATTTCTATTTTTACATATTAATTCAAATAAAAAATAAAAAATTAAATTTTAAATTTTTATTAATTTTTAAAGGTGATCAAAAGGTGATCAAAACTATAATATTTTTACAATCTCAAAGAGACAAAAAGAAGTTTCTAAAAAGTGAGGATTAATTTATAATTTTTTTGAACTTATTTAAAGTAAATTATACCAAATTTTTTTTAAGTATAAAATATAATATTAAAATTTTAACATTTAATGTAATATATTAATTATATCTTATTTTGTTTTATTATTAAAAAAATCCTTCAAATTATCATTTTTATTAAGAATAATTAATTACCTACTTGCTACACTATTTTACTTTATTTATATGTTACTTATTTATTTTTAGTTAATTATGTTATGCACACTTAAAATATTATAAAATCTTACATACTCACACTTAAATTAAAACTCAGTCAAAATCTATTTGAAAAAAAATATTTCATTAATAAATCATTAAAATTATATTTTTACCTTTAATAGTACATATTTTTTTTCATTCTTGATGTCACACTAAAGCGCTAATCTGCCTTAAAATCAATTCACATTGCGGCTGTCTCATTCCCTTGCCACTACCTAAACATCAAAATTTTAAGATTTTCACTCAAAATATATTTAAATATCCTTAAAATAATATGATGAACGGTTTAGATTTTTTGTAACCTAACTATAGTTAGGTCATTAGAAAATTATAATTGCTTATTATAATAAAAATAAGTGAAAGTGTGCGTATGTAAGATTTTATAATATTTTGAGTGTGCATAACGTAATTAACTAAGAATAGATGGATAAAATATAAATAAAGTAAAATGATCTGACATGTAGGTAATTATTCTTTTTCATTATTTACTTCTCTCTCCTCTCGCCTTGTCTCTCTGTCCTATCTCTCTCCCCATTATCTGTCCTTTCTCTCTCTTCCTCGTCTCTCCTCTCTCTCCTCCCTAGAAAGAGGGGAGAGAAAACTCAGATTTACAAATTTTAATTTATGCATATATTTACGTCATATTATGTCTTAAATTTAAAATAAAAAATATAATTTATCCATTAATTTATCAAATCAATATACTACAAGTATTTATATTTAAATTTTTTTTAAAAAAAAAAATTATATTTATATAAATATATTATAATAGTTAATACATATAAATTAAGTTACATATTATATATAGATAAATTTATAATATCATATCTTAATGTATATATTTGTATATTATGCATATGGTATTTTAAATTAAAATTATGGCTTACAATCACGATCAATTTAACTCAAAATTAACTTAAATTTAAGGAAAAATTTGTCCACTCAAATCAACTTGAATTTGAAATTAAAAAATTTATTTTTTTATTCTAAAAATAATAATTTTAAAAAATAATTTCACAAAAATTCATCTCAATACCATCCATTTTATTTAAGCAGATCCTGAATTCCTTTGTACTTTAGAGAAATTAATTAGAAAAGGAATATTACTTAGATTTCAATTTTTTTTATATTAAGATTTCAAAATATTAATAGAACAAAAATGCGATTACAATAATTTAATTTTTAATCATTTGTAATCATTCCTAAAAGTGTTTAGCAAGTAACTGTTAAAATTGTTGCCAACAATTTTACTTTTTAATAACCGATTCAAATGTTTTACATTTTAATATTTTTAGCAATGACTTTTAAAACAATTGATAAAAAAGTGTGGCAAAAGTGATTTTTATAATAAATTAATAAAATACACTTTGAAAATTTGAAAAAAGAGTGATTAAAAATAAATTACATCATAATATTCAGTTATTATAGAATCAGTTTAGTTTTATATATGCAAGTAAATTTATTACAAAAAATATTAATTTGTTAAGAAATTTAAAAAAAAACTTTAAGAAAAGAAGGAGATCTGCATTTAATTTTTATTAATTAAAAAAAAAACTTAAAGTAAAATTCTAAAGGAAGCGTTTTGACATTTTTTTTTTTATAAAAAAATTTATACTACTTAAATTCAAATTACAAAAAATATATATCACGAGATTATTACTAGTATTTGAACATACACAACAATATCTAATTAAGAAATTTTGATCTATTATAATTGAAATTTACTTATTAGGGCCCACCTTTAAATCCATTTCTCTTCTTATTTATTATATATGGAGATTCTGACTTGACACATTTAATAAAAGAGATATCATGATATATGCTTTTATACATAATATTTTTCTTATTGATAAAACTAGATGTGATTAAAATGAAACTCGAGATATAGGGAAAGACTTCAAAGTCTAAAATTTTTTATCTTAGTAGATTTGAAATCAAACATAAGAAGTGCAACTTTAATTAAAATAAAAACACTTGTATTATGGAGTTGACAATTAGTAATCAAATTATTAAAAAAAATAAGTAGTTTAGATATTTTGAATCAATCATATAAAATTACAGTAAAATAAATAAAGATATTATCAATAGAATTCAAGTACGATAAATTAAGTGAAAAAATGCATTTAGTGATATATAATAAAATATACTTACTTAAGCTTAAATGTAAATTGTATAAGAGAACAGTTAGATTAGTGATGTTATATAATACTTACTCTTAGCCTACAAAACAGGGATATATAAATAAAATAAATTTCACACAGATGAGATTGCTAGAGTGGATTTATACATGATAAAATAAGATGAAAAATAAATATATCTGTTAGAATAAATTTAAAGAGAATTTGATTAGATGATTTAGATATATATATCAACGAGAACTGAATTATTAGATTTTGACCATAAAAATAAATAAGAAAAACACTAAAAATTTTGTGCCAAAAAATTATTAGGAGTAACCTTCACTTCCTTGATAAAGTGCTATGAAAATAAAAAATTCATGTGACTCATCTCACCTAATAAAATTAAGACTTAATTATTATTATTATTATTTTTATTTTATAATAATATGATGATACATTATTAAATAAAATATGGTATTATTTTGAAAAAGAAAGTAAAAAAAAGGAAAAATCTCCAATTCATTTTCTTGATACTAACTAATCTTGATAGATTGTGAATAATATGAAATAATATAAATTTATCATTAGGAGAATAATTTAAAATGTAAAATTAAAATATTTTTAATTGAGGATTGCCTTACATGTGGAAAAATATCATATGATCAATGAGCAAAACCTTTCCTTCTTGCCTGAAGTTACTATTAAATAAATTCAAAAGATAAATATTGCAGAAAACACTTCATGAGCTCTAAATCATTTTCATTATTTTTAGAGGCACTTGTTTCATCATTATAAACCCAGAAAGGCACTCAAAATCTATTGCGACATGAAGATTTATGCGAAGAATTGCTTAAATAATTTAAGCTTTTAGATCAGTCGATAACAATAGATTTAACATGATCTTGAAGTCGAGCAAGGCTGCTCAAATATTCGATATTTTCAGTTTGATTCACCTACCAAAGATGATAATGTTTATCGAAACAAATGACTAATCAAGTGCCTAGAAAAACAAAGCTATCCCAATTTGGAAGAGTAAGAATAAACAGTAATTAAAATTGCTTGACAGTAATTTTTTTCTTCAAAATTTTACCACAAAAAACTTGTGCTGTAGTTCTGTTTGGTCAATGTTCTACTATATCTCTTTGCAGCAATTATCAGCCCTTGCTACCTTTAGCTTTTTAACAGTTGAAAGGAAAAGTCTGCATGCAAAATAATACAAGAAACAATAAGAAAAATAAAATGTCAAACATAAAAAAAAAAAAAAAAAAAATTCAAAGTTGGATGAAGATGCAGAGATAGAATTAAACATACTCCCATGGAACATCTCCAACCATCATCCAATCTCCTTCCTTGTCCTCATAGGTGAGCACATGAGCATTGCTGGAAGGCACTTGAGCCAGCCCAGGATCTGCAAAAGAAGGATAAAAATCATGCGAACAAAGCAGTCTGAAAATGTTAATGCTGGTGATTCTTCTTCTTACAGGTGATTGTAGTTCGAAACATTCGTCGAAGAGCTTTTAACAAACTTTCGTAGCTTTCGTGCACGAATAGATCGAGTTTCCTCCCAATTGGGATTCCTTCCATGTAAACCTTAACGAAGAAGCTCTTCGCCCGATGGCTTTGATGGCTTTCAATCTCTGGAAGTGATCTGCTAAGAAGCGGTTTGATTGGAGGCCAGTCAGACAAATAGTCCCATGTTGACAACAGGAGAAGAGAAGAATGATTATGCTTTTAAGATTGAAGAGACTTTGGCAGGTCTTGTTTTTGATACCTCTGATTTGGAGAACTGTTTAATGAGGAGGTAGTTGAGAGGCTTAAATCAAGCCTTAAATCTGTGCTTAAGGATGAAGACGAAGAGGGAGCAGGGTGACTGCTGCTATCCATTGAAGAAGAGAGGGAATTCCCTTGCTGTAATTCCATCTCAACAGGCGAAGAGATATGTGGGTAGAGGGAAGAAGGAAGAACAATGTTGAGGGGCTTCTTTTTGCTTGAAAATACAGACTTGGGAGCTCTTTTTTCACCTAGGTAGGATGGTGTATACACGTGGAGGCAGGGGGGTTAAGAGGGGGGAGGAGATGCTTTAAAATAATGTGAGGGCCTATCATGGCCTCCACAATATTTGTCCTCTCTAATTTATACATGTTCTCCCACTTTAAAGCATGCCAAGTTACATTATTCTCTGCTAATAGCTTTAAGAGCTTGTTAACGAGTCTAACGGTGCAATGATCACAACCGTTCAGATGGTAATTTGGTCAAAGAAAGTATCTGTAACAACCGTGATCCAAATATAAGGCATTGTCTGTTTTGGCTTTAGGAACTACGTAACTTGAGCACTTCTTAGGAAGGTTACTCATCCTAATATTACTCTAACTCAAATATGCTGCACTGTAGAGTTTCTTATTATTAACCTTATAGTTTTACTATAAAAGATATCTCTACTATTTGAGATTATGTTATTTACTTATAGAACTTAAAGAACTCTCATCTCTTTCCGATGTGGTACGATTAATTTTTGTACCCTCTCACCACTCATCATTTGGCCTAGAAGTCTACTAGGAGCTGCACTTTGCTCCGGTGATTCTCCTTGTTTAAGGTCTCACCCAATAATGACTCTCTATCCTTTTCGGCCATAGGTCGTCACAATACCAAGCTAAACAAATCCAATCCAACCTAGATTCTGAAAATTACTCGAATAGCTGCCTTTCTACACTATAACCCCCCATTGAAACCTCCTAGGAGTACCCCCAAGTAGCAAAGAACCACTCAACCAAGTGCAGTCTCCAGCATGACTTCATGTGGATCAACCTATAGAATGATCTTCTATATCTAACCTTCCTAAGATGTACATTCATTTCTCAAAATGCCTCTGAAAATTCCTTCAAGATTGGTGAACGTACAGTTTACAAAATTGCCAACTCGTCACTATCTTCCACTCCTCCATAACCAAGAGATGCTCGATTAGTCGATAATAAATGTGCTAATTATCAACCTTTTTAGAAGCATCTCAGTCACTACCTCCAAATATTAAAAGAGATTAGAAATGTGACGATCTGCTTCAGCATCAAGTCATTTGTTGCTATGATTACAATGGGTTATTGGGCCATCCGCCGGAAAAAAAATGCCACTATACATCATTGCCAACCACATGATTGTCTACATCAGTATGCTGATGCACACTTGTTAATTGATGAATTGTAGCCTTTAATTGTTCGGAAAATGGTAGACAAATTCTCTCTCTGAAAGCGGAGTTGAAGTTGACAGGATCAATCAAACCCCGACCACTCACCAAGACCCACTTGCATCTCACAGCATTATCTAGATGATCTACAAGGAATCAATTTGTCAAAGACAATGAAGATCAAAGTCCAGCACTTATTAACTGTGAGCATGACATTCCAACCACCACTTTATGCTGATCAAGCTCATGCCTCTTTTCTTACCTTAGAGAATAAGACATTGTTTTCTTGGGTCCAAACACCAGCAGTTCTTGCTGATTCTCTATTTCAATTTTGGCAAGCCCTTTGCATTAGGAAAGAGCATGCTTGCAGCATCACACATGAAAAATAGCAGTTGAAATTGCAAGACATCTATATTGACAGACACTAATATTCTCACATTCTTCTAGTTTTTCTTCCTTTTCTAGTTAACTTCACAGAATCAGAACATGTTTTCCTTGCTTATATAACTTCAATTTAAGTCCTAAATTGGGTCAATTTTGATGCTAGAAAATGCTTGAGGATTCTATTCTGTGTCACTGTATAATGCAACTAAGTGATGATCAGCTCTTCAACAGTTTCTGCATGACATTACATACAAAGAGTCCTCTTTTGTGTTCTGGTTTTCTTAACATTCAGTTATTTATGAGAACATGAACAAAAGAAAATGGTACACAATCTTTTAATATTTTCAGAAAATATCTTGTTAATCATCATGTTAGTTTAGAAGATAATGAGAAGTCACTATGAAACAAGCTATACTTCTAGGACCTGTGTGCAATTGGACACCTATTTAAGAGATTTGAAAGAATTTTTTCATGAAAAATTTAACCCTCATATTGGAGTAGAAATTATTATGTTCGGACAATGTAACTAGTAGAATGTTCAAAAGCATAGGAACCGTGAAAAGAAAAATGTCATGCAAACTCACTGTATCTTTAAAGAGCTATCTTTCTCATCTATGAGGCAGCATTTTAGTTGTGTACGAGTCTCAAGACATTTTTCAGCAATAGAAAGGCAACACTTTTTAGCTACACAAGAGAGGCACATTTTTCATACGATGGAAAACCAAAATCCCTATAAGAAGAAACCTCATGAACATAAAAAACTTTTACATGGCTAAAAAAATGCCTTTTTTCATGGTCTCCTTGGGATGGTACCTCAAAATGAGACACTTTAGGGTATCTCATGGAAACACAGGCCTAGCCGGATGCAATTATTTGATAAATTAATTATTTAATTTAATATCATATTTATATAATATTATAAAAATTATAGGAGCATTTACCTGCATGCCACACAAACTTTTTAAAATTACACCACATATTTTCTTCACAAAATTTACACTATGAATTGTGAAGAAAGTGTGTGGTGTAATACATGAAGATTTATGTGGCATGTGGGTAATTATCCCAAAATTATAATATAATAATTTAAAATTATATTTAAATATTACTCTAATTATTATAAAAAAATATTACATTAATTTTCTATTAATATATTTTAATATAATAAAATTAAACCAGACAAACAAAAAATATGAAAATAAAGATAAATTGCATCCAGCCATTTGAAATCAAAAGAATATTACAAATTGATCTTAATTTTTAAAAAAATTTAATTTANATATTATATAATTATTTTCAATCATTAATTTTTAAATTTTTTAAAAAAATAATTTTAAAATACTAATATATTTTAATTTAAATTTTTAAAAAATAAAAGATAAGAGAAATTAAATTTTAAATTTTTATTAAATATTTATAAAAGATTGATAATAGAGTAAGTATAATAATCTTTTAAAATATATAAAAAATGATTAAATTTTACATTTCTATCAGAAAATACAAGCCAAAAAAATAAGATTCTTAAAAAGAACTAAAACTATAACGATTTTACAGCTTTAGGGACCAAAATTGAGATTTTCAAAAGCTAAGACCAATTTGCAACACTCTCTCGACCTCGAGATCCCGAAAGCAATTTACCCTCAAAACACTCTAGACATCTAAATAATATTTATCATTTACAAAATATCAAACTAAATACCACTCGATCTCAAATGAATCCAATCATTATTTTTATCATTGTTTCACCTTCAAAGTGCATTCCAATACAAAAAAATTAAATTTATTTCACATACTACACAAATCTCAAGATACAATAGTTTTATTTGACATCGTATATATATATTAAGAAAATTTCTTTATCCCTCCAATCAAATAAAGACATAGCGATTAGGTTCACACTTTAGTGAAATGATGTTCAGGCATCCAATACAAGGTTTTAAAAACCGGACCGGACCGGCCGGTTCAACCGGTCGAACCGTGAACCGGTCAGCCAACTGGTCCGATTTAATTTTATAACCGGATCCGCTTAAAACCGGCCAGAACCGGTCTAAACCGCGGTTCAACCGGTGAATCGGTGAACCGGTACGGTTGGACCGGTTGAGTTTAAAATTAAAAAAAAAAAACTTTCCTAAACTCTGTGTCCCTAACTCAGCCTCCGTTCTGCGGCCTCTACTCGAGCGACAGTCATGAACTCGCGATTTCTCTTGCCTCGCACTCTCCTCTCCAGCCTCCATCCTTTCGAGATGATTTAGTATTTTAGTATTTTAGTGATATGAAATGATGAAATTATTTAGTATTTTAATATTGATAAATCATATATTTGTTCAAATCTTTTAATGATGTACTAAATATTATACTCAATTTGTGATTTGCGAATATTTTGTTGGGTTATTGTTATTTCAATTTGCTTGAAATTATTTTTTGGGTTATTAACATAAGATATTATTTATTAAATTTAATTATTAAATATTCATTTTATGTCTAATTATTGTGATGATGTGTGAATAATATATATCTTAACTATATTTATATTATATTATATTTTATTAATTTTTTTAATTTTTACTTCATCCCGGTTCGACCCCGGTTCGACCATTGAACCTTGAACCTTTCAGTCTACCGGTTTTGAAGCCGGTCCGGTTTTCAAAACCTTGATCCAATAGTAGGGGTGTGCAACCTATGGTTTAAACCGAAAAATCGAACCGAAC
This sequence comes from Apostasia ramifera, assembly GCA_019297695.1. NCBI lineage: Eukaryota > Viridiplantae > Streptophyta > Magnoliopsida > Asparagales > Orchidaceae > Apostasia > Apostasia ramifera. Next base: position 694,893 of record JAEMOT010001640.1, on the reverse strand, counting down.
TGTTTAAATTTAGCGGTTTGGTTTGATTTAGCATCTAACGGTTTGGTGATGGTTTGATATTTTGAGTATTTCGGTTAATTGGATTGAGTTTGGTTTCACATGTTTGGAAACCAAACCGACTGAATTGACCGATTATTAAATAACCCACGCATAAATATAATTTTAAGGTTTGGTCGATTCAATTGTATTATAGTAGTTTTACAGTATTGACTTTGAATCTATTGAAGTGGTAGTGTATATGTATATTTATGAGTTTTCATAGTATATTTTTGTGATAATTATTTAGTGTATTTTTTTTTCAGGTATGATAATTAGAATGAATTCTTATAAGGAAGACTGTCTGAAAACTTAAAAAAATATTTATTATTATTAATAAACAAATGAAATTTTTGTTATGTAATTTTGATTATATTGTGATATTGATATAATGATTGTTGCAATTGCTTCTGAATTCTTCCACTTTTTTGTTAATTTATTTTGGTGATGTGATTGAATTATTAGATTAAATTACTTATTGTACTAAATTACTCTTATATTAAAGCTATTATCTAAATATTAATATAGTAATATTTAATATCATTATAAGAAGATTAATAAAATTTTTGAGATAAAAAAATATGCTTTTAACCGAACCAAATCAAACCAAACCAAACTGATATTTATTTGGTTGGTTTGATTTAGTTTATAATTTAATTTGGTTGGTTTGGCTTAATTAAATTTAAAACCAAACTAAATCTTTTTTTTTGGTTTGGTCACCAAACCAACCAATTAAACCGAATGCGCAGGCCTATCCAATAGATATATGTGATGTGTCTATAGAATCCATGGAAGATTGAAAGAGTGTTTTGGCATCTATTCATTTTAAGCAGATGATAGACGCCTATTCATCCTTGAACACTTTTGGCATCTATTCACGAGTATATCGAAAAGTAGTTATTTACAGTGTTTTTAGAGAGATTTGGTGGGTATTGATGGGAGTGTTTCTTCACTCAACCTTAATGCGAATATGACATTCACATAGTGCTTATAGTTGGTGTATAAAAGACTTTGGTCACCTTTGAAACTGAGCTACAAAGCGTAACAGATCAACCAATACATAATGTTTATAAAGAAATACATATTGAAAAAATAAAAAGACTATATATATACATAAATATTGAAAATTAAATGTATAGCAAAAAGAGCAGCAGTATGCAGAAATATGTACTTTCAGGGAACTATAGGCAGCTTTCACTCTGAGGAGCTTCTAGGTGGAGCTTTGATAGGCTTCGGCTCAGAGATTCAGGCAGCTCCTCGGTTACGGCTTGCTTCTGTGGAGCAGGTTTCTGCAATTGAGGTTCAGGCACTTCATCAGCAAGTTCCAATTCCAATTTTCTGAATTCCTCCTCGATATCTTTGTCATCGAAATTCACAGATTGAATTGACGTTCCTTCTGCAAGGATCAGAATGCCGTCGCAAATAAAAATTAAAAAGATTTAGAGATACAGAAATCAAACTATGCAGTGATCTGGGTGGTGGGCAAACAATTTCGCTGGCAAGCATAAACCCGAACAGGGTTAACCTTTGGGTTTTATTGTTTCTCCTTTTTTTTTATGGTCCAGCCTATTGAAGAGGTGATTTGGGTTGTGTTGGGTCCAATAAATATTCGGATCTCAGAAAATAACACGCGAAACACAAGTATAGGGGACTGCTAATGTTCTTTAGGTTTACAGAATCGGGTCGGGTAGAGCTTATCACGTCCCAAGTCCATGTCGCAGCCTACTTTTGACCAAAACTATACAATACGGAGCGTTATTTGAATTCTTCAACAATACCATGGAGTAGTTTTTGCAACTAGGGTCAAAGAATGGACAAAGAGATGGACTTTCTTTTCGATACCCTATTTGCTCAGAGAACTAAAGAAATGTGAGATGAAAATGTGAAGTCAAAAAGATGTTCTTTTCAACTTATGCATTCACACTTAGACTTCGAATAAAGACAGATTTGGGTTAAGTTCAAAGGCAAAACCACCTGCTAGAAGGAAGGATATTGTTGGGAGACCAAGAAAAATTCAATTATTCCTATTTCTCTTTTTATGGTGTCTATATATAAGGTTTATCAGTCTCTGTGTAGCATAATTTTGTGAGAGAGCTCTTCTCCATCATCTGCTCTCTACAACACTGTAATGTTCCTTGTTTCCCGTTGCCAAGTAGAATATTCTTTGCTCTGCTCTCCATGCTTTTTCCCACAATGGTTTACACGTAAATCTCTACGGCCATCCTCTTCTTCTTCATTCTAGTTTGAATTTGCAATCTTGTTATTAGCTTGTAAGTTCGGTTCTTCAGTTTTTTGTAAAGTTTCATTTTATAGTCTTCCACTAACAAGTTAGTATTGGAATCTTACCCAGGGGAACCTTACTATGGCAACCATGGCAACCATGGCAACCATGGCAACCATGACAACCATAAAGTACGGTATTTATAAGTTGATAGAAGTATGAGATTTTCTCTCTACCAAGTAAAGGTGAAGGCAATCCTAGTCCAGTTGGACTTACATGATGCTCTACTCAGCTAAGAGAAGAAGCCGCCTACCATGTCAGTTGAAGAATAAGAGAAAAAGGATCAGAAAGCCCAATCCCAAATCCAGCTACAGTTGTTCAAAGTTGTCACGGCAACAATAGCTTTGTGGGTCAAGCTAGTCACTGTGAATGACTGAGCTTGATGAATGAGCTCTTCCTCTAGCTATGACTATCTTAGGTTGTCTGACGGAACCATTATCAAAGCTCACTTGGATGAGTTCAAGAGTATAACAACTGATCAAGATATGATAGGAGAAAAGTACAAAAACAATGATTTTACTCTGCTTCTATTGAATTCGCTTCCACCTGAATGCAAGAATTTTAAGGGTTCCATGATACATGAAAAGGAGTACATTAAAATGGAATATTGTTCCAAGCACTATTACTGAAAACTTTGTCAGACAACTTCTAAGCAGACTCAGAGTGAAGCCTTGACAATCAGCAAAAAAGATAAAAAAAGACTCCAAAGAAGTGAAACATAAGGAAAACTCACACTCAAACAAACACCAATAACTTATTTCGCCATTACAACAAGGGTCATGTTACTGCAAACTGCTACAAGTTAAAGTACAAGAACCTGAAAAATGGTTGAAAAATGGTAAAGAGTTCAGGCCATGCCAATGTAGCTACTGTAGATAGTGATGAGGCATCATACTTGTCACAGAAGAGGTGAGACATCTAATTATGATTGAGTACTTGAATTGGCTTGTTCCTGTCGCATAATGCTCAACAGAGAATGGCTTTTAACCTATGAACCAGTCCTTTTTGCACTAATCCTGAACAGAGAATTGCTTTCAAAAAAAAAATTGATGCATCATTCAGAGTTGTAGGAGATAATCTTTTTGAAAGATGTTTGCCGGCATTGTACAAATGTTAATTTAGGAGGAAGTGTGTTCCTCAATTGAAGAGGAATCTCTCTATTAGCACTTTGAAAAAAAAAAGGTTTTCGATAAACTGGTAATGGTGTTCTGAAGATAATTGGCTGTGTTATAACTCTGATGAAGTGCCATTAAAGGACACAACGTTGATTGTATGCTTTAGGGGTGCGTACAAATATAAGATTAGCTACAATCCATACTTTCTGGTTTAGGCAACCAAAGTTTAGGATTTATGGCTTGATCATATGAGCGAATGAGATTTAGCTGAGTTGAGCAATCGTGGGCTCCTATGTAGCCAGTAAACTTGACTTTTGTGAGAAGTGCGCAATTTGTTAACAACTTCCTTTGATAAAGTAGTGCACATGATGGAGAAAGCTATGCACCACATTGATTCTAAGTTATAGGCCCCATCTACCGCTCCTTCAAGTGGAGCTAGCTATATGTTAACCTTCATTGATGATCAATCAAGAAAGGAATGGGCTTATTTCCTAAAAACAAAATATATGCTTTCAAAAACTTTTAAGCAGTGGAACACACTAGTTGAAGAGCAAGTTGGGAGATCAATCTTTTGGCTTCGCACCAATAATGGTTTGGAGTTCTTTTTCAGAGAGTTTAAAGAGTACTGCAAGGAGAAATAAATTATTCGGCTCGAAACATGTGTTGAAACACTCCAGAAGAATGACCTAGTAGAGCGATACAAAAGGAAAATTCTCAAAGAGTTTAATGCTATTTATAGTAGGAATGCTGGAGACTTTTGAGATGGAGGTTACATCGACTATTGCTACTAGATAAATATGCCACCTCACTCAACATTAAAGTTGAAAGTGCACAAGGAGGTTCGGTTTAATAATCCTCATAACAACTCTAAATTAAGAATTTTAAAATACCTGATAGATGCTAATACTAAAGAAAGGAAGCTAGATCCAAGATTAAAGAAATGTATATTCCTTGGATATGGAAGGATAGCCGGAGTTACGTGTTTTAAATTATGAAGCTCTAATGAATCTAAAACCATCATTATTCGAGATGTGATTTTCGAAGAGCAAAATTTGTTGTCAAAACCTTTCAACCCTTTAGAAGTTGAAGAATGGTGAAGTAGAACAGCTATTTTCAACAAGATGGAGAAGAACAAATACTTTCGACAACACTCTCCTCCAAAACCTGAAGGAGCTATAGGTGATGAAATAAAAGACGAAGAGCAAGCGCTCCCAACAACAAATTCGTATTCAATAGCCAAAGAAAGAGAAGAACTATTAAAAAACTAGAAAGGAATGAAAAATATGAACTTGTAATGCATTTTCAATGGCACAGGAGGCACATGCACTCGATGAGCCTAGAACGTTCAAGGAAGTAGTTTCATTCCCAAATACTTTGAGATAGTTAATCACGATGGATAGAAGGGAATGAGTCACATCAAAGAATCCATATATGGGAACCCATGGAGCTTTCTAGAGTTTACAAAGAGAAACTGTATAAATGGGTATATCAGTAGAAAAAAGATATAATAGAAGTTGAAGAAAGTTGTTTCAAGGCCAAACTTGTAGCAAAGGGCTAACAATATTTCAAAAATCAGCTTCACTGATATGTTTTCTCTAGTAGAAAAACACATGTCGATCTGCATCTTCCTTGGGCTAGTTGCCCAATTTAACATGGAGCTAGAGCCACTTGATCTAAGAACATCTTCTCTACATGGTGAGTTGGAAGAGAAAATTTACATGCAACAACCCAAAGAATTCGTGGTGGAAGCTATAGAAGACTGTTAATTGGTTGAAGAAATTTTTGTACAACTTAAAACAATCTCCCCATCAAACATACAAGAAACTTGACTCGAGTATAAACCTGACCCTAATATACTCGGTCAAGGAATTTCAAGCTCTAATTTCCATACTTGCATTCATTTAAAGAAGTTGCATGACAACTTGTATTTCTACTTACTCTATATAAATGACATGCTCATGGCCTCAAGAAAAGTCAAAGAAGTCAAAAGACTTAGATGCCTTTTAGGTGTCGAGTTCAAAGTTAAGGCTTAAGTGCGAAAATGAAGATTTTAGGATGAAGAATCATAACAATAGAAAGAGGAAAATCTATGGCTCTCGCAAAAAGATACGCTCAGAGGGTCTTACATGCACAATGAAGAAATCTAAGCCTTTATCTACACCTTTTACAGAGCATTTTCAACTCAGCTAAATTGATGGCAAAGACAGAGAAGGACCCCATGGAGAATGTTTCTCATGCGAGTATTGTTGGCATTTTAACGTATACTGTGGCATGCACTCAACTGGATTTTGGCACACACTGTGAATGTAGTCAGCAAATACTTAGCAGATCTGATAGTAAAGCATTGGGAAGTAATAAAATGGATTTTGAAGTATCTTTGTAGATCTACTGAAGCATGCTTACAATTTAAGAAAATTGACACGTGCAGTCTAATATGATGACTCTGATTATGCTAAGAATCTTGACAAGGGATGAAGTCTATCAGGTTTCGTCTTTACTCAAGAAGGAAGAGCAGTCAATTTTGTAGTAAACAGTAGCTCTGTCTATTACTAACGCCAAATACATGTACATTATGGAATCCATTAAAGAAACAATCTGGTTGAAAGGATTATTTAAGAAGGTCAAGAAGTTTTGATAAAGTCATAATATATCACAACAATCAAAGTGCAATATAGGATAAGATAATTTACAGTATGTCGAAACATATTTAGATCAAGTATGACTTTGGCAGATAAGTAATTGCTCTAGAAGAGATATAAGTTAAAAGAAATGAGTACATTGAATAACTAAACCAATAAGTTAATGAAGTCTTCAAAGACTTTTCAAAAAAAGTCTTTGCCGACTTCAAAGTTCGAGCATTATTCATACTAATCTTAATCTCCTAAAAGGGGCATAAGTAATCATAGGGATAGTTTGGTTAAAGAAGTTATCTTATAATTTTGATGAAAAATAAAGTTATTTCAATATTAAGAGGTGTGTAAAATGAGAAATAAAGTTGATTTTAAAGTTAAAATTTGTGATAGATGTGAAATAAAATTAATTTTTAATGTTAAAATTTGTGATAGATGTGAAATAAAGTTAATTTTTAATGTTAAAATTTGTGATAAATGAGAAATAAACTTGATTTTAATGTTAAAATTTGTGTTGAATGTAAAATATTATTAAAATTTGTGATGAATTTGAAATATTAATAAAATATTAAGTTAGGCTCTTTTGAGCGACGAACCAAACAAGACCTTCGGGATATATAAGAATAGAAGAAAATCTATGTGGAGAATTTTCGTCAAGAGGGAGCCTGGTAAAATTTGATTTGAATTCAACAATATCTTGAAGTAATTTTTTCGACTGAGGTCAATTTCTTTGATTACAAAATTGACTAAGAGAAATAGATTTTCTTTAAGGCATTTGATTTGATCAAAGAAGCAAAAGATGTAAAACTCTAGTAGGTTTTTGAAAGAAAAGGCAAAGATGTCAAAAATGTAAAATCAAAAAAATGTTCTTTTTGACCTACGAACCAGATGAGAGCATGTCTAAGGGAAAATCCTCGAACAATTTTATCAAGATTATTCATCAAAGTGTTCTTCGACTCTGCTGCTTCACATTGACTTTAGATAACATATTAGAATGGTGCTATAAGGCATAACCACTTGTCATAAGTTGGTGTAATGTTGGAAGACCAAGAAAATAAAGAAATTCCTTGTCATCGTTTTTTTCTCCTATATATGAGTGAATTTCATAGTATTTGAGAGTAATTATCACACTGCAGTGGTTTCAGAAAGTGAGTGACAACGGTAATTGAGTCTCACCTCGAACAATTATTACACTGTAGTGGTTTCTGAAACGAGCTTATCTGTCTGTAGCACACTTGTGTGGATCTCTTCTTCATCTACTTCTCATAGCTTTCACCCAGTTTCTTCTTGATTAATGGAATGTTCTTCCTATCTCCTCTCCATGGTTTTTCTCACAAGCGTTTCTACGAACATCTATGTTTATGCTCTTCTCCTTATTTTTACATTTGTTATCCTTTTATTAGCTTGCTCTTTTGATTGTTCTGTTTTCTGTGAAGTTTCATTTTGCAGTGTGCAGCTGTGAATGCTAACACTCTTTGATTTCAATAAAACAGATCATTTAAAAATTTTCACGTTTAGATCCTTGCTTAATACACTTTAGCATGGCTAGCTTAGTGCTGCAAAGAATGAACTGATTGAGTGCAAAATATGCAGTGCCATAATGCCAAAGACATATATAAGTACCCAAAGATTCATTTAATTGCTTTTGATCTGCAATGATTTCATCAAGCTCCAGAAGTTGGACACGGACTTCTTCAACATTGATGTTAAAATCCTTCAATGCTCTAGCACCAATTCGCAAAGCTTCAGACACCTGCTGAAAAAGAAGGAAAGCTTACAAGATCACAGTAAAAAATAACAAGACCATAAATTTTCCCGCAATGTCATTTCTTAAGGAAGACATGTCAATAAGAAATATTACCTTCTTTGTGGATTCGGCATCTGCAATTGCAGCAAGAACTTCTTCCACTCGTTCCAAAAATGATGTGCACTTTCCCAGGTTCTCTGAAAACAGCTTAGCCTGCAGGATATGTCTTCGAGCTTGCTGCTTATTTCCAGATTTAAAGGAGACCAACGCCATTTGTCTAGAACTGCAACAAAAAATACAGTAGAATTATGAATTCAATGCCTAAGACAGCAAATTAATGCCATGTAATTTTTGACCTACCATACAGAAGGATAAAGCATAAACAAACCTCCTATCTATGTTCCAGAATAAAGATACATGATTTATTTATAAAGGCCCCATCATTTGAGTAGAGTAGAAAAATACTATTTATACATGTTCTAGTGTGGGACGGCTGCGACTAGGGTTTGGAAGGTGGAAAAAAAGGAAGAATAAAATTCGGTTAAGGGATTTTCACCGTAAGCCCTAGCCCTTTCCATCTGGAATTTAAAACCGATTCAATTCTATAAATTACAATTCAAATTTTATGAACTAAAAAAGCAAATTAATTTTATTCAAAAGGTATAAAAATGTGTACAAACTTCAAACCTATAAATAGGAAAATTCTCAATGCCACAACTCTAATTTGGCGAGATATAAAAATATTAATATATTTTAAAATTAGATAAAATCTAATTTTAAAGTAAATTACACAAAATTTTATCAAGTTTTCCTAACAAATGCCTCTCACATTCAAACAAATTGACTTAGTCAAATAGACTCCACTGGTCAACTGACTAGATACAGCTCAATTCAACCAAACAGGAAGTATTGAATCAACTCTGGTGTATCTATGATGAATCGACCATAATAAGCTTTGTAGATGTCTGCACCATGTCCAATCGTTACATTAAAAATATATTATAGCGCAAGAACTTGCACAATAGTTATAAGTTATAATTCAAATTGGAATTCTATATATTACAAGTACAAGACACTAACCAATAAAGTTTCACTCTACAACAAAGAATGGATGGGAAAACTAATCTCACAGATGTTGAGAGTGCCGATGGGGCTGGGGCAGTGGGCAGTGGGCAGTGGGCAGAATGGCACAACTAGATGAAACACTACACATGAAGATGATGCCACTGATGGGGGGAGAGGGTTCATCCTATTAGAACTATGCAATGGACGGATGGGAAGCATGGGGAAACCATCTGCGAGTACCATGGTCCCAGTTGAAGAACGTGCTAAACGAGGTGGCGCTAAGGTGGGTCAAACGTTCAAGTGGCAAAGACAAGGAGAATCAATGGCCGATGGTGGATCCCAACTAGTGTCATGAGCCAGTGAAACATGGTGATGAGCCCACGTTTGAGGATTACAAGTCTCCATCGACTATGGCTGGTTGGACCCGTCAAGTGGGTTCACTGGAGCAACATATTTTTTTTAATGAGCTCTAGACCTAGATTGAAATTTCTCAAGCGATTAAAAAAGAATAAATGTTGGAAAATGCCTTAATTGAATTAAGGTATTTTGGGATACAACCAACATCCTAATATCTTCCATTCGTTGAAATATAACACACAAGAACTCAAATTCTATTTCATCATCTCTTTTCAAAAAAAAAAATAAACTATTTCATCACAAATGACCCTAATATAATAATCCAGGGACTTAATATAGACCCAATTATGATTTTGAAATTTGAAAAGTGAAAATAAAAATACATAATATCTTACCAAATACTACAAGCCTTCAAAAGGTAATGTAGTAAATAAAATCAACCTAAAATTTAGAAATTCCCATTCAGAATAAATTCAAAAAAATAATAGAAATTTCCAATCCTATTAATCCTCCATCAATCATGCCAGGTGAGATCTTGAACGTGGAGTGTAGACTTTATCTGGGATGAATTGATGGCCCGATGATGTATCCCTACCACATGGGATTTCTTAATCATTGTTTTCGTACTTCTCTTTCTTATACTTACTAAATAACATTTTTACTTAGTGTATTGATGTAGGACAAAAAAATGCAAATGATATTTTATATTTATATTCAGCAAAATTAATTAGCAAATTATTTTTAATTAAGTGCGAAATATTTTCTAAATAAATTATATGATAAACAAGATTCTTAAATCTTGCAAATTAAAAATATTTTTAAAATCAAAATTAAACTGGATTGTCTGATAAATAATAATTTATTAGATTGAATTAGAGCATCAATTTAAATTCAATAAATCAAATCCGAAGTTCAGAAATTTAGGACAGATGTCTCACACTTAAATCCAACAGTAATTATCACTCAACTAAATATCGGGTCGTGCAATTAGAGCCAAACGAATAATCAAAATCAAAAGAATAATTTTACATTGAAATAAAATAATCAGATTAATTTGATTCAGAAAAGAAACTATACCTTAGCCAAAGAAATTGAAATAGTAGCAATGCAACTGAGGAAGGCGTTTCGAGTCGGCGTGTTTGAATGGCACGTTTCTCGGGCAAAATATAGAGCCAAGAGGCAAAAAAAAGTGACGAATTGTCTCGCGCTGGTAGGTGAGGCATCATGCAGCTGTTAGAGGCAGGAAACGAAGAGACAACGGGCTTCGAAGGCAAGCGAGCATTGAAGGCTTTTAATCATATTATTTTATTTATTGCCAAACAGAATTTTAGTTTCAGATCTGTACAAAAACAGCATCATTCTTTTTTTTTTTTTGATGCACAACAGCATCAATTTTTCAAGTGTAAGCTGGAAAGCGTTGTAATAATTAATTCCAAGTCCATGATTTTTTTTGTTTTTTTTTAAATGTCAGGCATCATGAATTAATCAAGCAATTTGGAACGTTGCTTGAGCCTGCGCGGGTCCGACTCTCAGCCAAATGGCAGGCGGCCTATTGGCCCTCCGGTGCCGCCCCGGACCATCGCGGGGCAAATCCTCGAGCATAACGTATATAAAAAAAAAAGCTTCGGCTAATTCGAGAATTGAATTTTAAATAAAAATATATTTTATCTTATAAATTTCGCTGGAGACACTCAGAGATAATCCAGAGAGAGAGAGAGAAAGCGAGCAATGGATAGAGGACTTTTCTTTTTTTAGAAAGTGAATAACGAGGTTAATTTGCGGATTCTCACCAAAGGCTAACCCTACCATTTCTTTTACCGAAATATCAACACTTTAACCCAAATCTAGACTTTGAGAAAGCTCAAACATAATTTCATTTATCAAATACTACTTTTATTACAATGCAAAGCAACCTATTTATATAGAGAGACCTATTAAAGAATTGTGAAAATACAATATTAAATACGAAAAATAAAATACTAAATAAATAAAAGTAAATATAAAACTAATTCTATTTTAATAAAATAAAATCAGCACCAAATATGGTGAGTCTTCAAATCTCTCAAATATATTCTGAATCAAATCAAATCAAATCTAAAAATAGTTAATATGAAAATCTCTAATTGCTCTAATTAATTTGAATTTGAATTTTGATTCAGCATACATCATCCTAGCCGTCCAATTCAATGCTGATCCGTGTCCCCACCATGTATCTTCTTTCATTTGATTTTCAACTTAACTCATTTAAAAAGGGAAGAAACTTTACTAAGTATATTGAGGTTTTACTGAGCTTGCATATGCATGCGCTTATACTTTCTTAATCGGGATTCAATTTTAAATGTTAAATTTTAAATAGGGTTATGTATGCTTGTAGACTACGTAATCATTCTCACTTTATTTCTATTTTCGCCCTTGTGTGGAAATTTGTTATAGAGTTAGAAAGCTTCGATTCTATAAATAGGCTCGCACCCTTATTTTGAGATTTTATTTTAGGATTAAAGAGCATGATTCCACAAAACAGACTCATTGTACTACTAATTATTAAGTTTTTTTGAGATTTTTTTAGTGAAAGTTTCTTGGAAAGAAGTAGGGAGTGGAAGTAGGTCTTTTTGAGTCGAACTACTAAATATTGTGTGTCCAATCTTATACTTATACGCCCCACACTTTATTTAGCATGTACTTAATCTTATGTTAATTCAGATTATACTTATTCTATTTACATGATCTCTCTCATAATGATTTGTCATCTCACAATCGTGTTTGCTTGACTTGACCCAACTTATTTATACTGACATACTAATATTTATTTGTACTCTTTTCTTTCCTTTTACTAAAATCCAACTTTTGCTAACACACTAACATTTACCTAGCAATTTTTTTCTTTATTATCTAAGTCATACTTACTGCACTATTTTCCTTTCTTTTACTAACAACTTAGACTTTCTTTTTAACATAGAATTTACTTGCTCTTTTTCATTTAATTATCTAACTCAACTAACATTTAATAATGCCATCTTTAAAAAAAAACATTTAATATTGCAAAGTTTCTTTCATCAACACTTGTATACAAACAACAGCTAATATTCTAACCTTTCATTGCTTGCACTATGATTTATTATACTGAAAAAAAGACTATACATAATCCTAAATCTTAATGTAAAAGACTATACTTACTCTCAAATCAAACTTAAAATTTATAAAAGTATAGAATTTTTATTTTAACACTCAATTCACCCCCAAATTGGGTGTGTGATTTGGGCAATATCACTCTATGTTTAATGTTTTGTTTTTCTTTATAGAGAAGAATCAAATTTGTAGCTCAAACCATATCCAACTGGGTCAAGTCATAATGATCATAATGATGTTAAATTTATCTTCTTATATTGCATATGATACGAAACTAGACTCACCTTGAAAATATGAGACATTAGGTAATCAAGGAAGCATGGATACCTCTGCATATCCCAACGTATCGTGTTGTGTTCCTGTGCCCCTGTGTGTTCTCTGTGCTTCCTAGGTGTTCTATAATACTAACAAAAACTATAGTAAAATTAGATAATTACATCGAAATATGTTATACTATTTAGCATGCCGTACCGTGTCCATATTCTATAATTTAAGAAGTCATATCGGTGTGTCATGTTATGTCATATTTCTGTGTCCTTGTGTCGTGTCCAAGCTTCCTAATTTAAAGTACTATCCCTAATATCATGATAGCCTTATCACATGTTCCAAGTCACTGAGCTTTCCTATTCTCTACATTTTATTGATTAGTATGCACTTAGTTGTGTGGAACAATAATAGTCATAGGCAAAAGTCAGAATACCTTACCTCCTTGTTCACATTGAATCATAAGAAACACTATCTGGACAAGTGTTGGGTAAAGTTTGGCTACAAATTTACTACACAAATAGTCTTTAATTCAATTAACTTGGGTATTAAGACTTTTGCTACTGCATCAATAAGCCTTGACATTCACTTCTTCACAAGCTGATTGTGAGTGAGTGTTTTAATAGTCCTAGGCCACTGTCTACTACTCAAATTATTTCCTTTTCTGGAATAGATTTTGCAACACAATCAACTACGGCTTGGATCCTTGATTCAAGAGACTCCTTTCATATGTTAGGTAACTATATATTATTTTGTACATTAGAATTCCTTTCGCTATGACACAAGTTACAGTTGCTGATGTCTTACCTTCTCTTGTTCACTAAAAAGGAGTTGCCCTTCCTTTACTATCTCTCTTTAGGATATAATATATGTTCCTCAATTTTCTATTATTCTATTATCTATCTATTGTCTTACTACACACTAATGTTCCATATCATTTTATCCCGTTTACTGTGTGTCTCACAACCCCAAGATACAAGAGACTATTGGTGAAGGTGTTAAAGCATACTACCTAGCTGATACTGTTACACCTATTGCTTCTTTTACTTAGTTTTTACATCTACCTTAATTAGGAAGGATGATCTTGCTTACTTTCTCCATAAATCATTTTAAGCAGTATGCTTATTGGTCATTAAGTATCATCGCGTTACTTTTTCTTCGATTCTCGATCCTCATGGTTTGTCACCTTTCAGGTCATTCTGACATCTAGAGACCTAGTTTATTGACTTATTCAGGTTTTCATTATTTTTTGGGCAAATTATACTCAGGTCCCTGAGTTTAACGCTTAATAACGCACAGGTCCACTTTTTTAAAATTATAACATCAGGCTCCCTAAGTTTTAATAATTTATCAAATTGGTCCTTTTTATTTTTTTATTATTAAATTTTTTTTAATTACCATCTTACCCTTGCCCCTCTCTCCTCCCGATCGCGCGAACGTGCGAGGCCACGTGGCCCGGCGTTCGCGGGGATCGGGAGGAGAGAGAGAGGCGGCATCTCTCTCTCCTCCCGATCCCGCGCACGCGCCGCGCTGCCGCCGGACCCGTCGGAGGCGTGCGCGGTATTGGGAGGAGAGAGAGAGGGGCAAGGGGTAAAATGGTAATTTTAAAAAAATTTAATAATAAAAAATTAAAAAAGGACCCATTTGATATGTATTAAAACTCAGAAACCCCAATGTTATAATTTAAAAAATGTGGATCTATGTATTATTAAGTGTTAAACTCAGAGACCTGGGTGTAATTTGTCCTTATTTTTTTCCTTCATTGACATCCACACAACCCAGTAAGATTTGTTGAAGTATCAGTTTACAATGTTCATTGTATTCAAAACTTTTTGTAATGAAAAAGTGCATTTTTGTGCCTCTGTAAGATATTTCGCACCAATTTGCAATGAGAACACGCATTCAAACTTTTGCAATTTTTATTCAGATGATGGTATTGTTCATCAAACATCTTGTGCTTACATGTCTACACAGAATGGTATTGACAAATGCAAAAATTGACATCTTTCTGACCTTGCCAGCATACTAAAGTTTTAGATGCATGTTCATCGATGCTTTTAGAGATGCCAATCTTAAGTGTTTTCTAAACAATCACATTCTTCCTCTGTTATTGATTACTACAACCTTTTCTTTATACTTAACTGTCATTTTATTAGAGGGTTATTTTAAGCTATAACAACTACTACCAAACATTTACCTCACTAGATGGAGTTGGCTCATAAATCATTCATTTACATTGCACTCTAACAAATAACTTCTCATTTAGCTTTAAATATATAATATTGCTCTTTAAAGTTTCTCGTCATGTATGTTTAAATCTTCCTCTTCCACTTTTTACATAAACATAATCCAATGACCAAACTATCCTTACTGAAGCATCAATTCAGATACAATTTATATGTCTAAACTATCTACGTTAACTCTCTCTGAGATTATTCTCAATTGAAGCTACTCTAATCTTCTCATAGGTATACTTATTTTTAATGTCTCATATATTTTCACTCATCTACCTTAACGTCCTTATTTTTATGATTTACTTCATTTATAAATTTTTACTTTATAGGCCATAACTACTTTATAGGCCAACATTTAACACCATACAACAACATTGATCTCATTATCGCTCTATAAAATGTACCTTTAATTTTGTGCAAATTTTTTTTTATTACACAACATATTTGATGCATTCCTCTGTTAATCATGCTTTATTTCACCATTAGTTTATATGATTGATTCAATGCATCTAAATTCTTACTCTTCCGGATAACTTCATCATCAGGTGTCACCCCTTAATATAAATTTCTCTATCTTAACTAAATTTGCACCTCACATATTAATTTTTTAATCTACTAAAATGAAAACCTCTAAGTTCCAAGTTATTATTTTATAACTCAAATGTCATCTTATCTCTTCTCTAATATTATCAATAAGAAAAATACCTGTAAAATAGTATTCACCAAAGGTACTTTTTTTTTAATATGCCTAACTAAGACCTTTATAACAAAACAAAGAGAAATAGACTTAAAGCTGAGCTACGGAGTAAACCAACTATAATAGAGAAATTGTTAATAAAACTTCCTTGCGTCTGAACATGAGTAATAGCTCCTTTATACAAGTTCTTAATAATCGAAATGTGAGCAAAGCAAACTATTTCTTTCCTAGCACTCTCAAAAGTACTTCTCTTCGGACTTTATAGTAAGTTTTTTCTAATTTTTTCTAAATCGAAAAAATCAAATGCAAATCTCATTTTCTCTACCTAATCTTATCTATTAAGTTTCCTAAAAAATGAATAGCTTTCCTGGTAAAACTACTTGGCATAAAATCATATTAATTTTGCAACATCCTAATATTACGACGTAATGTATATTTGATCACCTTTTAAATTTACCCAGCACATTCTTTGCCACCTTTTAGATTCAAAAAATCATTAGCCATACATGATTAGTTTCCCAATTAATATCTCAATGCCCAAATTCTATAATTATTCTCTTAAAAATATTTCTATTCTTATTCTTTAAATTCCACCATCAAGTCTCATGATATTATTTTAACTTACTAGTTATTCTCTTCTTTATTTTGAAATGTAAGACCATTAAACGATATTGAGTAGTTAAGTCTTCACTTGAAATAACATTACATTACAATCCAAATGATCTTATTTTCTTATAAAAAAAATAATCAATCTCCGTTTTTTAACTCGTTCTTAAAAGTGATAATATGATTATCCATTTATTTGAACAAAGTATTAGCAATTATAAAAATATAAGCTAAAGAAAACTCCAAAATAATCTCTCCTTATTAATCTTTTCAAAATGATACCCACTATAAATATTATTAAATTCTTCAATAATACTTCCAACACTCTCATTTAGATCTCCTCTGATGAATATTCTTTTCTTTTAAAATATCTCTTATATCAACTTTTTTAAATCATTCTAAAATTTGTCTTTTATTATGTGTATGAAGTACAATAAAATTATTTTAATATTAGAATTTGGGTAGGATGTAAAGTAGTATTATTTATTTCATTGAAATTATATGTTAGATCTGAAATAGATTTGATTTTTAATGTTAAAATTTATGTAGTATGTAAGATAAAATTAATTTTTTATATTAGAGTTCGTGATATCTGTAAAATAGAGATTAAAAATTGATTTGGGCTCATTTTAGGTTGAAATCAAACAATTTCACAACATTCCCAATGTTCCTCAGCTCCTCGGATGTATGCTTTGTTAATTCTCTTTAGCTAAGTGATGATAAACTATCTCCTATTTTGTTTCAATACATCTTTTTGGGTTACTACTGAATTCAAAAAGGTTGACGTTGTTATATTCCTACTACTCATTGCCTGTTGTTTCACTTAATGTTTCCTTCTTTGAGTTTACACCACATTTCTCTAAGTCTCACTCATTTGAATCTCCTAATTCTGTAGCTCCTATTCTTCCTATTGCTTTAGATCCTCCATCTCCTCTTGTGGTTGTATAATAGATGTACAAGATCTTCCCCATCTTTAGATTCATCATCCCAATTTCCTAGGCTTATTAAGATTCCTTTAGTTGGTGCTTCTGCCAACCTAGATCTGTCTAGCACTTACTGTAAAGTTAAACACAGCTGTATTGATCATCCTTTGTAATCATTTCTTACATTAGACTATTTATCATCATCCAATTGACAACTTGCATTATCTCTATAACATATATCTATTCTTAGGTCATATTAGAAGGCTCTATCTGGTCTTAGATGGAATACAAAAATGCCTTCTCTCATTAATCGACAGACTTGAATTCATGTTCCAGCTTCTCAAGTTCATTCTATTGTGTTAATAGTAAAATTCCGTTTAGATGGCTCTACTAACCATTAACAGGCCTGTCCAGTAGCTAAGCATTACACTCAAGTCTATGGTATAGAATACTTTCAGATCTAGCCAAACTCAAGTCTATCCATCCACTTTTCCCATGACACTCAATCAGAGATGGAACGTGTGATAAATGGATGCTAGTAATATTTTTCTACATGCTAATCCTTTTAATAAATAAAGCAATCTCTAGGGTTTGTTGCTCAGAAGGAGATTTTATGCCAGCTTCAGAGGCCATTTATGGGTTAAAATGATTCCAAAACCTGTTTTCATAAGTTGTTCAAGTTGTTACAAAAGTGGGTCTTCAAGGCTCTACATCATAGCACTCCATTTTCAATTGACATTCTTTGTGATCTAAGTTGAAAATGTGGATGTGATTACAAGGGCATTTCTAAGATTAGAAGAAACCTTAAAAAGGTGTTTCTAATCTTAGTCACAGAAAAACTCAGATGTCCCAATGTTTTCTCAGTAGAGATTGCATCTAGCAATAAAGGTGTTTCTCTTTTGTAGAAGAAATGTCACTAATGCACTTGAGAAAGCTGGACATCTTGTGTGTAACTCAGCTAACACTCCTATTAACACTCGTGGTATTGATAGTAAGGATGATAAGCTCTTTAGTGATTCTTCATGCTATGGAAGAATTGACTTCCTTGAAATCTACGTTAACATTTCCTATGCTGTTGGTGGTGTTATTAAGTATAATGTGAAATCAAAAAGAAAACATTAGGAAGCTATTATTAGAATCCATGTTATACTTGAAGAAGACTCCTAGAAAACGCTGTTATATACCAAGGCTAAAAACCTGTAGGTAGAAGCTTTATGTATACATTGACTATGATGGATCAATCACTCATAGATCTATTTCAAGTTAATGTATTTTCATAGGGGAAAATGTAGCCAATTGGAAGAGGCAGAAGCAGAATCTTGTTACTAGATCAAGTGCAAAAATTGAATATAGTTCCATGGCTCATACTGCATGTAATAAAATGTGGGTGAAGTTTTTTTTTTATGGCATAAAAAGATGTGGGTGAAGATGCTTCCTTGAGAACTTGTTTTTCATATCATGCAGCCCATAGTCATGCCTAGTTATGATCAGGCTATCATTTACATTGTCACCAATCTAGTCTTCCATGAAACACAAAAAGCATATAAAAGTTGACTTTCACTTCATTCGGGAAATTGTTTTGTCTAAAACAATTTTTGTTCCTCATATTTCATTTGAACAACTCCTCATCAATTCCTTCACTACGTTTTTTATCCTTCACAATTCTCTTAGTGTTCTTTCGAAACATTGAATCTTGCCCTCCCATTATATATATATATATATAAGAGACCATTTCATGCAACTTGCGTGAAAAGAAACAATTAGCCCCTGTTTATTTGACAGTTTAAAATTAACCTGATTTAATTTTAAACAGGCATATCACATCATACATAAAATTTAATATTAAAAATTAACTTTATTTCACATCCTACACACATCACCAAAATAATAACTAACTTATATCATATCCCTCACATATCCCAACATAATAACTAACTTTATATCACATCTCTCACATATCCCAACATAATAATTAACTTTATTTCACATCATTCACAATTTTTAATAAAAAAATATCTCTATTCAAGTTTAATTTTAAAATTATTAAATTTAAACCTTACAAACAAACAGGCCCTTAGGGTTTCCATAGATGTCATGACTTGGATCACCTCCAAGAATGAAAAAGCTAAAATGCGTTAGCATGTACATAAAAAGCGGAAAAAAAAATTATTGATTCCATAAGTCAACATGGCCTGGGATGAAAGAGTTTTAAATTGGTAGAATTGGCTAAAAGTTAGTAAAAAGCTGGAGTCACCTTATGAAAGAGCAGAATAACTCTAGGTATCAGATAAATCTTCACTGGTGTAAACTATTGATTCCATGCCACAATGATTTTTTTTTTTTGATAGCAAATGTCACAATGATGTAAAGATGTACCATTATGTCAAACACTTCTAATAAGAGGAATCAGTGGCAAAGGAAAATTACATTGTCCAATGCTGATTGATCTTGTCAACTTGTTGTTGCAATTTCTCTGAAGTCAAAATCAACTGTAAAAGATCATGGTCAAGATTTGTGACAGTGTTTACGGATTTTGACTCAAGGGAAAACTTTACACCCTGAAAACAGCAACTGAATAGTTATAGACCTAGAAATCACTATGGAAGCAATTTAGTACACTACAAGGCTAATGAATAAGCGCACTTCACCCAAACAGAATTAACGAGTAAAGACAATTAACCTCAATAAGCTCATCCTTTCTCACTGAGAAATACTGTGCTTTTCCACTTCCACACAGGTAAGACAAGATGGAAGAAGCTTCATCAGAACCATTACACATACTCTGAAACTTTTTCATAGTGATGACACAAGTTGATGTCCAGTAATTGGCATTTAAATTGCTGACAACATAAGCAGCTCTTTCCTGTAAATTTTCCTAATGCTGTGATACAGTTTCAAGCATGGTTAAGTATTGAAATAGTTTGTCATGATTTAAGACATCTACATACCTGAAGTATATTCCTAATAATAAGAGTATCCTCAGCATTATTCTGAAAGGAAAATGACTTAAATGCATCCAACACCTGCCCTGCTCGCCTAAATAACCGATAAAGACGTCCACTGGTTGGATCAATTAGTTCCCCTCTTAAAAGAATGTCCCCATTAGCATGCATTTCATGCTGGCAGCAGCAAATAAAGACTGTCAGATAAGCTACCGTACTAAGTATAACGTACTCCAAAAAGTATGGTGTCGCAATACTCATAAAGTCACTTTCTAAGATTAAACCGTTTAAAAGTTCAACTTGCATGTAAAGCAATTTTAGTCCGTGATAGATGCAGATTAGCTATGCAAAAAGGGGGAATACGTAGAACAAACAAAAATTTCAAAGTCCGTACAGAACAGTTGTTCTCCTTGATCAACCCAAACAAATAAAAAGTAATACATCTTTACATCATACCTTGGAGTTTACAGAAAGCTTTTAAGGTTTTTATTATCAATGGCTCAAAAACAAGATCCTATCCAAAGCAGAAGTGGTAACTCATTTTTTTAAATTATGTTACGCCTGTTCAATAAAAAGCATCTCACTGTTCCTAAAAAGTGCATGTCAACATGAGCTAGCTGTAAAGTCTCACAGAAGAAGCCTTCTAACAAGTCCTAACAGCAAGATATATGATGAGGTTAATAAATTTGAAAAACCTAGCATCAGCAGAAGTTATATGTGTTAGCACCAAGAGCTTTAGTGGCTAAATGTGTTTGATAATAACAAACCAAATGATATAGTAGACTAATGTATTCTTCAAGATAATCTTATGCAAGCAGCCCGCAGAAGTCAAAAAAGTGACAACATGATGAATCAAGCTTCAAGAGCCCAAAGGTGATGTCAGGAATACTTTAGACTTAGGATCTTCATCAGAACAAATGTAAAAGTTACCCTAACACGTTATTTGAACTTAAAAGATACTTTGAAAGTACATATACTGTGAAACAATTCAATCGATGTTTAAGATCTGCTAATCTAAAATATTTTTAAATCATATTTAAGTATAAAAATTCAATAAAAGCAACCATAATTTAATCCAAGAATTGCACAAAATTATGTCCGATTTGTGAGAACAGATGAGGCAGTTAGCACAAATGTCTAGTGCATAATAGATCAGATAGTTTGTTCTGGCAGAACAAATGCTAAAACAAAACAGACCATTTGTTCCTTCCAAAACAGATGGGGCGACATGTATACGGAAGGCCCAACGACCCACTTTTAAACCTGATCGAACTATCTGTTCTTTGGAATGGAGCAACCATAGCATGAATTTGACCAATCTACCCAATCGTTTGGGACCGCGATCACAGGTTGAAGGAGTCATGCCAAAAAGTGTAAGGTATGAGAACACATTGAGTTGATGGCAAAATCTGAAAGTAAGCCAACTAAGTCGAGCGCATTTAGGGATGGCAACAGAGCGGATTTGAGTTGGGTTAAACAAAATTCATATTTACCCTGCTTCCTTTTAACCATTACCCATACCCGCCTCATTCCGCCCTGCCCCGACCCATTACTAATAATTTATTTTAAAGAAAAATAAATAAATAATACATATTTAAAATTTTTTTACTCTTAAATTTTTATTTAATTTCTAACATTCATGGGTTGGGCGGGTATAATTTTGTAACCTATACCCATCCCACAAGTGGCGGGTTGGGGTGGGTTAAAAAAATTTTAATAAAAATTGTCATAACTAAGCACATTGTGGTTCATAAGATTTGCAATAATAAGTATTCTTACAAGCCAGGGGCACAGGAAATAGGATTGATATATTCAAAAAACATTTAGTAATGTATCCGTTAAACATTTATCACAACATTTAGAAAAGGTTTCAACTGTTTTTTTACATGTTCAGGTGCATGTTATATTATAAATTAATGTGCTTCAATAGCATTTCACCATAGTCCTTATGCAAATGAAAAAAATAAAAGATGTAGTAACATAATCTATATCACAAATAAAAATGGAAGCATAATTATATAAGTTCCCTTAGCTGTCAATACAAAATGGAACCCTCTCATCATTCGCTCAAATCAATTTTATCATATGAAGACCAACAAACATTTATAGTTCATTTACAATTAACAAAACCCAAAAAATACCTCCTTGGGATTGGAACTTTTAGAATAAACTTCGTAGAAATGTCAGTGTTTTAAAAAAAATATAAGAAACCTTTTCAGTTGTTATTGTCCTACATCCTCTAGTTTTCTTCATTATTCTTTTTAAATAATTCAAAAATTTGTAAAATTTTGAGTAGAACCTAATCGAGGAGTCTACAATCTTTTTCAAGATGAGAGTAAATTTCAAAAGGGGTGATTACATACAAGCCACTAAAATACATCTATTTTACTTATTCAATACCCAAGTCTTTAATATTATATATTGATCAAAAAATCATAAGAAAATTACAATCTTTCTTACATACATGTCACAACTTTGAGGTACAAGTTATAATTTTATAACCAATAGATAATATTATAAATTTTGGTGTCACATATATAAAATAGCTAGATCTTAGTGACATGCATGTAATTTTCACATTTTAAAAATATTAAAAAATAATTTCTCTATTTTATTAACATCTTTACTATACCCTCACCAAAAAAGGTGAAGGCCAAAATTTGTTTCCTTGAATATATTAAATTCTTGAAAGCTAAGAGATTTATTTTTTGCATGATAATGGGAAGGACAAGAGTATTGTTATGGAATAGCATGACGTACAAACCCCTCGCGGCTTTACACAGAAAATTCAATTAGTGATGATAACAATAGTAACCAATTTTGAACAAGATAAAATTTTATCTGTATATGGGAGTGAAAGTTCATAATATGCGCCTTATATTGTTGGAACAGGTCAGCTAAACAATACCCACAATAGCAAGCAACGCATCAGCAGCTCAAGCATCAATGGTCACATATGAACACGCATTCTTTACGATAGAGAGAATAATTGGTAATCACAGAAGTAATCTCCAGCTTCCACATTGTGCATACTAATATGTTTGAAGGACGGATTTGAAGTAGGATCTCAAAATCAATTAATGAACTTAGAAGACAAGTTCAAAGACAACAGTTTCAAGGAAAAAGGAACCAATTGTAAAAATATTTTCATAAATTACAAGTATTAAGTATTTTTTCTCCTTTCTTTTCATGTAACTTTATCTTTTATTTGTTAAGTTGTATTGGAATCAAAATTCATTTTATTTTAAGATGGTTCAAATTTTTAAAAAAAATGAAAATTGTGGCCTTGAATCAATTGGAATTAATTCGAACTAGTAACAGAGAACTAGTTCGAGATCTCAAACTGGTAATCAAATTTGGCTAACGGACTTGATTTGGTATTAGATTTGTTTGGGATGGGAAAGAACCTGAATGATTCCGTCCAACTGAACCTGGGCCCAGTCATTTAAATATTCCTAATAGTTACATAAATGCAATTTCATCAATATATTTATATTTGATCTTTTCTATTCACCAAGTTAGCAATCATTACACAAATGAAAACAAACATCAATCCAGGGTACCATATCAATCCAAGTACTACTTTATGCTATATTATTATGTTGGTGGATTGTGACACCATCATCAATTGTAAACTTTTTCTGACTTATCATCAATTGTAAACTTGATGATATACAATTCATTTTTCAGATAGTAGGATGCCTTTCTACAGGTTTCTATATAGCTAATTCAATATTTAATGCAAACCCAGTCACAAGTAAAAAAAACGAAATTCTAATTGCACATAGAATAAGCTTTCATACAATTTAGAACTTTTAAAGAAATGCAATAGATAACAAAAATCAGCTAGCACACCGACAAAAGGATGTAAAATAACTACTTACAAGAACTTGGTCCATGCATAATGGCGTCAAGCCTCCCCGTGAAAACCAAGTATTTTTCAACTAAAAATAAATTTGATCAATAGTAAGCATGCGGTAGAGTGAAAATGTGCTAAAAATCAGCAATAAGCATATGCTAGAACAATGAAAATCTTCTATGAAAGGAAAAAAGGAAAAACATCCTGCTAAATATATCACCTTCCAAATTTGCACCAAAAAAATGTCATGCTCTACTCTATTTTTTCCAGTTCTTTCCACACAACAAAGGAAGCCATTTCAAACTAAAATTTGCAAAATAATTGAGCATGCCATCAAATGGCAAGCAGCAAGCTATAAGCCAACAAAAGTAGTCAATCACAAATTGTGTTACCTTGATAGAAATTTGTAATTTTTAGATTTACGGTAAGGCAATTAATATAGCTTGAAGATCAAAGATCGGTCAAAAGCAAAATCAGAATTTGGATCAGATTGAAATCAATCAAATATAAACGAGTTGACTAATCATCTATTTTTCTAGCTTGGCAAATTTTTTTATTCAATCTCGAGCCGGTAAGTTGTAACAAGTCGAGTATAAGTTAGTGCTAGCTCGAACTTGACATATTTAAGTCTTGCTCAACTCGAACTCGACTTGAACTCAAAATAATTTCAAGTTGAGGTGACCCAAGTCGAAATTACTTGAGCTTGAGAAGACTCAATGGATTATATTTGTATATTTTTAAAAAATATATATAATGTATAAAAATATAAAAAAAGATATACATATATAAATATACATTAATATATTTATTAAATAATTTGCTAACCCCACTTAGTGGGATAAAGAATTTGTTTGTAGTTATTATTGTATACTTATTAGATAATTTGTTTCAAGCGGATTCAAGCTTATATTGAGCGAGATAATCCCAGCTCGAACTCAACTCGAAATGACAGTCAAATTAAAGTTGTGGCACTTAGCTCAAATCAAAATTGTTTAAGTAGAGGTCAAGTCGAGCACAAATTTAAGCAGGTTTTGAGTTATTTTTACAGGCTTATGAGCTAGCATTGGATTGGATTGAGCAAACTCTAGATCTAATCAATTGTAAAAAAGATATAATGAAAATTTACTATTTATATAATATTTTCATATACAAATTAGATGGTAACATGTGGCATAGTATGCCTCCTAATGGACCCTCCGACCCTCCAAATTCAAATCTAGCAAGTAGCACATAGCATAGTAGTTAGCATGCCTCTTTGTGGCTAGCCTTCCCCCATATTCAAATCCTACTAGTCTCTTGCTACCAAAATTTTAAAAAAATTTATCCACTTTGTCGATTTAGTCCAATATCGTGAATGGCAATTGAAGCAAAAAGAAACTCTTTTATAAAAGGGAAGTGTGGAAAGTGAAAGCCTATATAATTTAAAAGAGATTATCTTTTCATGATTGAAAATAATGATAATATTATTAGAAAATTGTTTAAAATTAAATTAAAATTTTAATTAGATCATAGAATTTGAATTAGTTTGAATTGAGTTAGAGTTGGCTCGAAATCGATTCTTACCAATCGAGTTGGCCCAAAATAAAAGTTGATCAAGCTTCAATTTGATTTCAAGTAATTCAAATTTTAAATGATCCAATCTTAAGCTGATAGAGGCTCGGCTCAAATCACATCATTAGCAGCCTAATCTGCACACTTAGCATACATTGGCTCTAAATTTGCACCATAGTCAAGTTGCAGTTCAAGAAATGAATAATTATTTTTAGTAGAATAAATTTGAATTTTGGGCATCCAACACCTTATTGATCACTTTAGTATTTCAGGCCAATGGAAAGACAAAGTAATTTTATGATATGATTCCACAAATGGGACAATTTCAAAGTACCCTGAATTGCTTGGTACCTCAACTAATAGGGATTGCATCAAGTATTGGGTTACATTGCTAGGACTCCGTGATGTTGAATAGAACGAGAGTGACAACGCTAGTTAGAGAGAAAATCGTAATGAAATTCATAGATGTGAAGTTGGAGCAATTGAACAAGGGCAAAACCATAGTTATCGTGCGTTAATGGGTGGAAATCCATTTAGAACAATTAAATTGAAGTACCTCGCTTATCAACAGGCAATCTAGATGTGTGGATCAAGAAATGGAGCAATTCCACGCTGTCCATTTTCAATGAGGAAAATTTAATCTTGGAATCCTTCAATGCAGACGAAGAAGCTAAAGAGTGATTTCACTGGATGCAGGCGAATCAAAAATTATCTACATGATCACAATTTCTTCAATCATTATGGAGCAAATTAAGCCCATCAAAATACCGTAATTTGTTCAAAAAAGTAGCAAAATTAGATCAAACAACCACTAACAGAATTTCAACACCAATTTAAGCAGCTATCAAATTTAATAACAAGATTATGTCAAAGGTTTTTGAAGAGTTTCTTCGAATTCAGGCGGCTACAAGCAAACATCAAAACAGAGGTAAGGATGCATCAACCAAAATCCTCATTACAAGCTAGAGAATTAGTTAAATTATTAAGGATAAGAACAATGACTTCAAAAAGACAAAAATTAATACAAAATCCAAGATCCATAACAATAGTCCTCAAATGTAACTAACATTGCTGCCAAACCCTCCAAAACCATTAGCAATTCAAGGGCCAATAAAGAGCCCCTTACCCGCGTAAACATAAAACACGATGGATAAATGCAAAGAAGGTTATGTTACCATTGTGATAAGAAGCTCACTAGAATCATCTTTGCAGCACAAAGATGTATGTGTTGATGATAACCGATGATAGCTCGGAAGCAAGGGTGGCCACCAGATCAATTCTGAACTGATTTTGGTGTCGTTGGCTAACGAATTCAGGCTAGTTTAGTTCCTTACTAGACTGGTTTCAAATCAATTCAATTACTTATCGGATTGGTTCCAGTTTGGTCTAATACTAAACTCACTCAGCACCATGGAATTGATTATCGAATCTAGTACCAATTCCAGCCAATTTTCACTTTGTCTTATTACATTTTTTATTTTCCAAAAAAAATACAAAACAATGTTAGAAATACAAAAGAATTTCATTCCTTTTATGAAATTTTACATGAGAAAAGGAAAAAATTAATTTTCATTATTTACTATAAACATTTTCCAGGAACACTCCTCTTCCTTAGACAATTTGCCTCCCTCTAACTCATCCTTCTACTCTAAGGCTCTGTTTGGTTGGAGGCCATCTTGGTCATGACCATGGCCAAAATAGCCTCCAACTATTTTGTTAAATATTTTTTTATTTTTCATCCTCAATACATAAATTTTAATATAAAAAATTTATTTTATATTATATCTTATATTTTTTAACACATTATACTTAATTTTTTATTATTATTAATTTTAATAAAATGGTTGGAGGCCATTTTGGCCATGGCCTGGCCAAGATGGCCTCCATCCAAACAGGGCCTAAGGTTTGATTTCAACGTTCAACATCGAATTGATCTATTAGACAAGTCAGCATATACAATGCATGATGAAAAAGACTATTATGGTAATCTCTGATAATTCTCCCAATTAGAAAGAATAATGACTATGATGCAAGTGTGGATACTTGCATTGCTAAAACGTCAAGTGTCATAGAAGCTAAGGTGGAGAATTGTTTGAAGTATGCTTTTCACCAATCCAGCAAAACACATTCTTCATTAAGCTGAATTTGCAAACAAACAAAAAATAAAGTTCAATTAGGTTTGTTGTAGGCAATTGTGTACCCTAACTCATGGATGATCCTAAACAGGTTAAAGCAGCTCCTTTAAGCATCTAAGCTGTTGTAATTACTAAACACTTGAACCCTCCCTATGAACTTGTAGACGCCTTGTGACCTATCTTTTGCCACATATATCCTTATAATAAAAAGAAAATATTTTTTGAAATTCCAAAAGAAAATATTTTTAAAGAAGACAAAATTTAACTTTTTTTAAGTCAATAGCTTTCTGATCTGCCTTTAAAAAGTTTGCATATTAATAGAAAACATCGGTTGATTCCTCCCTCTGATCGGGATCTAATAAAGATCCTAAAAAATAAATAGGGGATATTTTCCTAATAGTTTATAAATTTAAGTTCTATTTCTAAAACAAATTTATAGAAATTAAGATGACCTTCTAATTTTAAAAAATTTAAAAACATTTGAAAAGCATATGGTGAAAATGTAAAAGAAGTTTCAATTGTACTTTCAAAAATACTTAATAAATCCTAAATTGTAGCAAAAAATGCTAATCAAAATTGTTTAATTAAAGAACTTCATTATTTATCCACATATTAGAGTAATTTGTAATTAAATTTAAAAAGGCAAAATCAATTCAAGAAGACAATGGTGAAAATTTAATCGTGTTTAAACAAACAATGAGAAAAAAATAAAATTCATACCACTCACTAAACAAATTTATTTTCATTCTCTTCTATGATTTAAATTTCTTATAAATTTACAAAAAAAAATTAATTTCATTTGAAATGGATTCACTGAAAAAGCATTCGAAACACATATTTATTATATGACAAGCACATCAAACATGAAAAATAACTCCACTTAAGATAAGTGACAAAAAATTTTAAATAATTAATTAAAGAATTATTAGTTGCATATCAAAAGTATTTGAAATTATTTTATCTTCTATATCAAAAAACTGAAAAAATAGGCAAATATATCGAGCAATAGCATGACTAGTAATAATTTTGTGGAGCCCAACCTTTATCTATGCGATGCAAGCAACAACTAAGTAACAATTGTCATCCTTGCTAGTTCAAATATCGAAAGTAAAACTAACACGACAACTTAAACTTCTCAAATGATTAATTAAACTTGCTTGAAATTCTTTATACATTTTCATACACTCTTGAGTGTTTGATGAGAAATCTTTTGATATAACGTAAATAATTGCATATAAAATCTACATAGCTGTGTTTTTCATAATATGCAAACAAAAATTTGGTAAAGATAATAATGCTTAACCAAACACCTTCTAGCTTTTTCATTTGTAAAGCTAAAAGGTGTAAATTCATTTTGTGGATTTATTTGAATTTGGGAGTTCTCTACTAACGTCAGCTAATAAGTATCTGAATCAAATTTGTGGGACTTCAAATATTTGAATAAACATTCTTACACAGCTTACAAGCAACAAATGCATAATTCGGATTGGGCAAATCTGTAACCATATCAAAATATTGCCATAACTTAAGTTTTTTTAGTAAAAAGGCTCAAATAGAGTGGTTGTGGTGGTGGTTGTTCAACTTCCTCCTATCGCGCCAGATACAGCGCCTCCATCACTATAGATTGTGAAATGCGAACATACTTGCCGTAAGATTTGCCTCTACTATAGCTATCAATCTGAACACCATGAGTTCCCAGTCTTGTAGCCATTTGAGTGTTTATAAAGAGTTTATAGAGAGAAAACTGTGAGAGAGAAAGTTGCAAGAAAGAGTGCTGGCAGATGGAGAATTATGAGAGTAAGGAGGGATATTTATAGAAAATGGGGCCAGACCATTAGCCAAAGCCAAGAAGCAAGTTGGTAGAGCCAAGGCTAGCCTATCCTGGCCCTGGCCAGGTAGCTTGAGCGCGATGAGCCCCAACCCGCAAGGTAAGGTTGCATCACACAGCCTGACGAGGGCAGCTTGCCCCTTCCCCACACCCCATTTTTTTAAAAAAAAGAATTCAACCGGTCCCGATAAAACTGAAGCCTCCAATTCTACCTCTTTAGGGTGGGAACTGAGCTGGTCCACGCTCCCTACAGATTCTACCCAAAACCAATAACCAGTTCATTGGACGGGTTCCAGGTAGAACCGATTATCGGACTGGTTCCAAGTAGAACTGGTCCAATAGCCACCCCTATGTGAAGGAAGAAAGGGGAGATACCGTTAAGTTGGAATTGGATTGGAAGAGTTTAGAAAATGAATAACTCACAAAGGAATTGCATGAGATCAATTTACTTCTTTAGCTGGGAAGCCATCTTCAAGCACTCTTCAATTGAAGGGATAGCTTAGGCCAAGAGTGGGATAGGAAGTAAACGCAACACCATACTTTAAAGTGCTAGTAAACAATGAAGATACCTTGACCTGCACGAGCAGATACCTAATAGCAGAGCTGATTCTACAAGGATATAAATTTAAATCAATCTCTGTCTTATTAATTCAAGGGCTGAAGTGGTCTATGGGGGTGCAATGGTTATCTTGGTGATGTTTTTACTAATTGCAAAACACTGAAAATGGAGCTGGATTTTCAGCTATCAGGTCAGTAAGTGAGGCTGTAAGGAAAAAAAGAAATTCACAACTAGGAAATACATCTGCATTAGTAGAAGAAATTGGAACTTAAAGGTGAAATAGCCTACTACTATCAACTCGTAACAGTAATCGAAGAAATGCATTCTAAAGTTCCCACAAAAGAGTTAATTATGTAGCAAATACATGAATTGCTGGAGGAGTTTAAGCAGTCCTTTGAATTTCAAAAGCGGTAGTTGCACGGAGAACCAAAGACCACCAAATACACCTCAAAGCTAAATCCAAACCATTTAATATAAGACCTTATCAATACCTTCACTATCAAATATCAAAATTGAAATATAAGGAGATGCTAGAATATGGAGTGATTCTTCTGTTATTGTGAATAAAAAAGATTGAACATAGAGATTTTGTGTGGATTATTAAGCATTAAACCAGGCTACCATTCCTAATTGTTTTCCCTATTACAACAATGGAATGAAGTGTTAAATAAGCTATTCGAAACCACCATTTTTCAAAAATGGATTTGATGGCGGGATATCACCAAATTAGAATGGGCACCGCAAGACTACATAAGACAGTCGTTAGAGCACATAAGGGACGTTACAAGTTTGTTTTGATGCCCTTTCGGTTTTCGAACTCCCCTTCTACATTCTAAAATATCATAAATGATATGCTTAAGCCATATATACAGGTTTGTCATTGTGTTCTTTGATGACGTACTAGTTTATAGTAGGCCAATGGAACAAAATTGAAACATCTATAAGAAGTCCTAGGTTGCCTACATGAAAATCAATGTTAAGTGAAGCTTCTTAAGTGAGCCTTGCAAGGTAGATTCTCAAATTGATACAACTCCAGAGGAGCAAGAGGATGCAACAAGTGGCAAGGATAGTGTGGAAAGGGTGGATGAGAAAAGGAGGCCAACAATGACGAGCGGAGACCAATTTGGCTGAAGGATTTCATATCAACAAGCATCAAAAAGAAGTAAGGATGAGGAATACGCAAGAATAAACAAGCTTTTATGACATATGTGACCAAAATGGGTCATTTGAGTGTCCATGTGATCAGAAAAAGTCATTAACATGTCTAAGTTGATTTCTCTTTTGCTAATGTCATCTTCAATTCAGATAGAGAGATATGTGCAATGCAGGGAATAATCTTGTATCAAACTATTTATAATTACCATGTGAGTAATGGAGGAATAAGTAGAGTTTGTAGCTCATTTCCCTCTCCCTATCTCCTTCATCATCTTTTTCCCCCAAGCTACCCTCGAATTGCCTAGTAACTCAGTCTCCTTGGTAGGCATTGCATCATTTTATAGCTTGAGAGCTTAATATCTTCTGGATAGATATATCAATATGACTTTTATAGAGTGTTTGGTTAAATGATATCTTCATTTTATTTAAATGTCATTTTTTGAAAAATAATTTTATAATTTTTAAGAGGTTATTTGCATATGTTATCAAAGTAAATAATTATTTTCTCTAGATAATATGATATAACATTAAGATAACATTGAACCAAAATTCCCCCTTAGTTGATTTATATAACAAACTAATTGATTTTGGTTTTCATTTTCTCACTGTTAAAAGCTCAAAAATATTGAGATTTCAAGTTTGTCCATCATGATGTGCAAGTCTTTCGGGACAAGACCCCTTTTCACATGAGTCGTGACAAGGCAACCTTGGGTTTTGAAGGATGGAACACAGGTCATCCAAGAGATTTTATATCAGATTTGGTGAACAATATAGTGTATGATAACATCTATTGAGGTCTCTTACAAATTTCTCCAACTAACCTCACACCCTTCCTTTGCCATCCTTGGTGTTGCCTGACAAAAGCTTCCATATTTGCATTATTCATCAGCCGGATTTCAAAGCAACATACGCAGAACATAATTCCCGGTGAACATGTTAGACAACCAAATGAAGAAAAGAAGAAATTTCATCACTCAAATAATATTGGGGCACATCAGTTTATTTCCAGCATTCAGGAAAGCTTTGTGAAGATTACTTGGGAGGATCATGTTTTCAAATCAAAGTTAATAATATTCAGAACTCGACGCAGTAACAGGCCACGCCTCAAACAATTTCATGGCTAAAACCCCCTGCCGTCCAAACGCCTCTGAATTTGCAGAAAATTTTTGAAACTTCAAATGCGAAATATCAAGAAGAAGAACGATTCAGCTACGGAAATGCAAAGCATCAAAACACAGGAACCCTCAGAAACACCGGAGGTAAACATTAATGCAAAGCGAGTGAGAATACATGAGAAGATAATGAAATCTGCAGACCTCTGAGGTTCGAACGACGCAGACGTCGAGTTGGCGTGCGACATTGAGGATGAGATCCCTCCAGAAAAGGAAACGGGGCTCCCAATCCGATCGCTGGCCGCTGAAAGCTTTGAAGCGTGCATTAGCCGCGACCTCATCATCCCAATCCGGCACCTCCTCCTTCACAATTTCGCTCACATTCGAGCTCGAAGAAACGGCTTTGGAAAAACTCATCGGAAACGAACTTCGGCTTCCTCGGCTTTGAAAAACTTCATCTGTACTTAGGGTTTGCTCTTCGCACAGCCACAGAAGAAATTAGAACAACGAAAAGCAATACACAATAATTATTCAAAAAAAAAAACTATACACAATAAATCAAAGGATAAAAACAAAAAATAAGGGTAAATTGCATTTGGGCCCCTGAGGAAAAAAGTGCGTTGCAAATGGGTCCCATGTTTTTGTGCCGCTGCTTGGTCCCTCCGTTAACACTGTTAGTAATCACTTAGTTTTTTACCATTATACCCTTCACCGTTCTCCACGGCTGCTCTGAATCGCTCTTCAAGTCTTCCTCCCGCATTTCGCGAAACCACTTCGGTATTCTCTTTTTTTGTATTACACTAAATTTTCTATTCTTTTATCATGAATCTTTGCGTTGCAAGGCCTGTGCAAAGGAGGTACAGAGGTTTGACCTACATGCGAGTGTCTTTCCTTATGATTTTAATCTATTCACTGTTTTTCACCTTTTTTGAGTTATCTGATTTTCACGCACAATTTGCCCCTTGCAATCGTCAAGAATGAATGCAAGGAAGAGGCAAGAATGGTAACAAGCTGCTAGATCTATTTATTAGCAAGGGGATCTCAAAGCGTGAAGTGATTGGGAGCTTCGTTTTATGTGATTTCCTTTATCAAATTTTAAGAAATGATGAAACATTCTTTTCTTTTCTTTTTTCAGTTTATTTTTAGGTTATCTTTTACCATTTGAAATTATTTTTGATGCAAGAAAAAATGATGCACTATTTTGATCTTAATTTAATATATTTTTTTTGATAAACAATCTTAATTTAATGTTGATTCATATTCATTGTAGTCTTCAAAGTTCTCTATTGTCCTGCACACCATGTTTTGTGTTTTGAATGTTAGTTTTGATCTGAATGTAATGTAGGTTTATGAAGTTCATTTTTTCGAGTTTTTCGATTAGGAAGAAACCATTTGTTATTTAATTTTAAGCTATTTATTATTCAATTTAATCACTATCAACTTTGTTAATAAAAACTCATATAACTGACATTGTAGTGTTCGATCATCTGTTTAGTGAAGATAGATATGACTCAAATGGCTATCTTTTATTCTAGAATCAAATGGATAGGCCAAATTTTCTTCAATATAAACTTTTTTTTTCTTGTAAGATTCTGCATCAGATCAATAAATAGTTCATTCAGCGCTGCTTTGAATCGCTTCTCGAGTCTTCCTCTCGCACTTCACGAAACTACTTTGGCATTCTCTTTTTCTCCATT
The DNA here is from genome assembly GCA_019297695.1 of Apostasia ramifera. NCBI lineage: Eukaryota > Viridiplantae > Streptophyta > Magnoliopsida > Asparagales > Orchidaceae > Apostasia > Apostasia ramifera. The sequence goes on along the minus strand of JAEMOT010001640.1, from coordinate 660,974 downwards.
GCACTGGCTTTTCTGCTCTTTCATCTTGAATCTTTGCGTTGCAAGGCCTGCGCAAAGGTGGTATGGAGGTTTGACACTTTACAAAAGTTTCTGTTGAACAACAAGTTTGTATTATCTCATTCCCTTTGTTGCTTCCTCCTCCACGGACTAGGTCAAGTAGAGATTGTTTTGTGCTGATGTTTATGATTTCAAAGGGAGCAATTTTTAATATATAGAATATAAATTTAATCAAGAAAAAAGTACTTATATTAATGAGATAATTGAAAAAATCAAGTTATCAAAAAGAGTGAGTATTTTGAATACCATGGATTAACTATACAAAATAACAGTAACATAAATGAGAATATTATCAATAGAATTGAAGCACGACGGCTAAAAGTCAAGAATACTTCTAATATGTTGTACAACAACAACAACAACCAAGCCTTAATCCCACTAGGTGGGGTCGGCTACATGAATCCTTTGTTTCCATTGCGCTCTATCAGTTACCAAATTCTTATCTAAGTTTAAGTAATTAAGATCACTCCTTATAGTTTCTTGCCATGTCTTCTTTGGTCTCCCTCTTCCTCTTTGTACATGGGCAAAATCCAATAACTCAATTTTTCTAACTGGAGCTTTAATTGGCCTACGATTTAGATGTCCAAACCATCGAAGCCGACTTTCTCTAAGTTTATCCTCAATTGGTGCAACACCAACTTTCTTTCGGATATACTCATTTCTCATTCTATCCTTTCGTGTATATCCACACATCCATCTTAACATTCTCATTTCTGCAACATTTATTTTATTTGTATGTTTCTTCTTTGTAGGCCAGCATTCAGCACCATATATCATCGCTGGTCTTATTACAGTTTTTTAAAATTTACCCTTAATTTTGGATGAAATTTTTCTATCGCATAACACACCAGAAGCATTTCTCCATTTTACCCAGCCTGCTTGAATCCTGCTAATAACGTCATTATCTATTTCGCCATCATTTTGTATAATTGATCCAAGGTATCTAAAGCGCTCACTCTTCTTGACAATTTGATCACCAATAGTCACATCTCCAATATAAGTATTTTTTTCTTGACTAAATGTGCACTCCAT
>JAEMOT010001640.1:620440-658476 GCA_019297695.1 Apostasia ramifera | reverse complement strand
TAATAACATGCTCCTCTCTCTTCTTGAATAAAGTATTAGCAATTACAAGATCATATGCTGAAGAAAACTCTAAAATAGTTTTACCCTCCTCATTTATCTCTCCAAAACCATATCCACCATGTATATTATTAAATTCCTCAGCAACACGTCCAACATGTCCATTTAAATCTCCTCCAATAAATAATCTTTCCTCCTGAGGTATCTCTTGTATTAACTCTTCTAAATCATTCCAAAATTTTTCATTTGTGCTCGCATCTAAGGCAACTTGGGGAGCATACACACTTACAATGTTAATAATCATTCCATTGATTATAATTTTTAAAGCCATAATTCTATCACAATTTCTCTTAACTTCCACTACATGATCCTTCAAGCTCTTATCCAGAATTATACCCACTCCATTCTTATTTTTATTCTTACCAGAGTACCAACTTCTAATATGTTGTGTTATAATAAAATTTCACTTAAACTTAAAAGTAAATTCTACAGAACAGTTGCAAGATCAACAATATTATATGGTACAGAATGCTGACCCACAAAGCAAAAATACATAAATAAAATAAATATCGCAAAAATAAGGATGTTAAAGTGGATGAGTGAGCATATATAAAAAGATAGGATGACAAATAAGTATATTCGCAAGAAAGTTGGAGTAGCCTCAATTGAAGATAAACTTAAGAAGAGTCAACTAAGATAACTTAGACATATAAACTATAGGCCTTTAAAAACTACAATAAAAAGTATTGAGTTATTAGATATTACCTATATTAAAAGAACAAGAAGAAGACTAAATAAAATATAATAAGATATCAGAAAAAATCTCATATATTTGGAGATAAATAAAAATTTATTATTTAATATATCGCAATAAAAATAAAAGATTTATGTAGCCAATCTCACTTAAAAAGATAAAAACTTAATTGTTATTATTATTATTATTATTATTATTATTATTATTATTATTATTATAATATATCGTAATTTATATCAAAAGTAGACCTGTAGACATCCTCACTTTTTTCCTTGCCTATCTGCTGATATGTATTTTATATTAATTGCTTGAGTTTGAGAGTTAATTAATATTATTAATTTATTTCTCTTATAAACAACAAGGTTTTAAAACTTTACATAAACCGATCTAAAAAAATTATTGAGTTTCAATTTTAATCAAACTCGGTAGTTTCGAAATACAACTGAATTGCGAAAATTCGATAGAAACTACCAAAACTCATTTCTCTAAAAAATAATATTCAATAATTTTTATTAATAAATTTAATTTTAAATTTATAAAATTTAAATAATTTACAAAAAAAAACTAAAATTGGCGATACCAAAACTATCAAAACTTTAAAAATTATCGAGACCAATACTTTCATCTTCTAATCAAAACTGAGTTTTAAAACGTCCCTTATAAGAATTGCATCAAATCTATACGTGCTTTATCGTACGGTGAAGTTAAAAGATTTTCATCAATTTAGAGCTATTTTTCTTAAGCATATCGAAAATAGATCATTATTTTAGTACCTAAACAAATTCATTTATAAATTTATATCTATAGATAATTTTTGTATTATTTAAAACATACTTCGATTAATTATCCAACAAATATCTTTATTTGCATCATCTTAGCTTATAGAAAAAGGGGATCACTTCGAACAAAATAAACCGTCATGTCGTTGTTCGGTTTGCCTTCATCTTAGTATATAGAAGAAAAGGGTCCCTCTCAAACAAATATTTTGTTGTTTTATTTATAAAAAATTTGAGTGAATTGTTAAATGATACATTAGATAATATTATAAAGAATTAAAAGATTATAATTCTATTTAACATCCTAATATCATCTAAAATTAAATAATATTTAAATATTACCTTAATTATAATAAAAAGATTAATAAAATGTTTGATTTATTATTATCTGTTACGTAATTTAAATATAATAATATGTAAATATTATTTTTTAATTAATAATTAAATTATTTTATAAAAAATATTTATAAAATATTATTAAATTAAATAATTATTTTTTCGAAATAACATAAAAAATACTAAAATAAAATAGAATATAAAATAAAAAATATATACTAAAATATTCATAAATATAATTTATTAAAATTTATTATTATTTATTATTATTAAATTTAATTTTACAAAAATAATTAAAAAAATATAACGTAATACAAATATAAAAATACATATATATAAGCATATGCATATACATGTGAATAAAGATATTTTTAAAATAAGATTTTTAAACACAAAAATAATCAATAAATAACTATTCCTAAAGTTAACGAAAAAAATAATTATTTAAAAAAAATAAAATAAATTTTTTACAGAATAACTATTTCACCAAAGTAAATATAAAAATAGTAAAATAAGAGTATAATAGAACAGTTATTCCATTCAAGTAAACACACTTTAAATTTAAGTTCATATTACCGATCAACTTATCGAACAAATTTTTTTCCCTTTGAAGCTCAAAATAAGACCTGAAAATTTAACCTTAAAACTAAAAATCACACATATCCTTCAAATTCTTAAAGCTCAAAATAAAGACAGCATTTGTTCAAGCATTGCAAGTACTAAAATGCATTGCATTCTTCTATTTTTTATCAATCAATCAAAAAAAAAAACATATTTTCATCTCTTTTTTTTTTCGCTTATGCTCTTCAGTAATTCCTGAATTCTCATAGATTGGTTGATCTAGTTAAATCTGACTCATTTGCTGATCGAGCAAGAAAAATAAAAGAAAAACTTTTTTTTCCGAAAAAAAGTGAAAATAACTTTGAAAGTAACAACTTCAAGGCAAGCTCACAACCAGAATCCATGAAAACCTATTACAAAACTCAGATTAAGGAGTGCAAATGCCACAGTATGCTAAAGATAAAAAAATAGAGAAGCAAAGATCAAGGGGCCAAGAGTAAGCTTGGCCATAGATATTAAGTTCTTCAGCCATCCCAACATGGAAACATCATCATCAAAAGGAGAGGGATCAATTAGCTTACAGAATCTACTGACTTCTGTTGAAACTGATGAAGCACATCTCTAGTCCTGCAGAAATGCATTAAGATTAGCACAGTATCAATAACAACAACAGGAACAGCTTTAATCCCAACCTAGCTGTAGCTGCTGTACAGCTAATGTATGAATCAACAAATAAATTAGCAAATTGTGTAGTGAAAAACTAACAATCACAGTATTAGGAGATTGCAAGCTTTTATCTTGATAAACCCAGAATTCATTTTCAATTAAAAACAAAATGTATAATGCAAAAATTTCACTTAAAAGACTAGTAAAAAACAAAAAAACAAGAGTAGCTGAAAAAGGGATTTTGGTGGAACAAGGGATTACCACAGCTTGTTTCAGACTACATCGATGAAGATTCAGAATCTTCAACTGGAAAACAAATAGCATACAACAACCAAGCACCAAATGCAATTTGCGATGCATGAAAGGAATACATTTAGAGTTAAGAAAATGATTCATGGCCTTTTATCAAAAGAGGTAGCAAGAGAAGAATACAAAGATCAAGGAGCTAAAATCCTACAAACAAACCCGATAAAATTGCTGAAATTCAATTAGAGCAATGCTAAATTGGAAATACCAATTGGATTAGAGTTGCCCAAGTGTTATAATTGGGTCCACTCTTTGAGTAATCAAATAATTTGAGTAATCAATAGGAGGGAAGGAAAGAATCCTATGAGAAACAAGAAAGTAATCCTCAAAATTTTGCATTTGAATGAATTGGAGAACATCATTGATTGTGTGATTGTGGGAGGTGAAACCACAGGAAACAGAAGACACTAGTGTGAGGTAATGCCGCAGAATTAGGAGGGTGAGAATTGGTCCTTCCATGCATGAGATTTGCAACACTCATGGAAATGGGCAACCACACAGTACTGTTTGTTCTAGGGTTTAGTTGTTTGGGTTTTAGGGGATAGCACCCAATTTGAAATAGACCCAATCCACGATCAAGCTAACGTATGTGGTGCCCTATTTTTAAATTAGCAATACAAAATTTAGATTTCGGGAAACTCAACAGAAAATACAACTAAAAAAAATTAGAGTTCAAGGGTTTTCACCCTAGGCCTGATCCCCTTCCTTCTAGTTTTAAATCAAATAGTTAAATACTTAAATTCCATAGGGAAAAAAAAATTCATGCCTAAGTCAATAAAAAGTTTACATTGTAAACTTTATACATAGAAAACTTCGACATCACAACCCTAAATAAAAGACATGGAACTACATAATCTAATTCAAATTAAATAAAAAAACAAAATTAACCCAAACAAAACTAAATGACAAAAGGAGCAAAAAATTAGTGATAGCTAGACTAAATTAAAACCAAACCAAACGAAAACATAAATAAGTGGATTGGACTTGCCCGATAAATCAAATCAAACCACTCAATGTACCCATATAGGTCGCAAAGAAGTGGCTCTAACACATCTTATATTCGACTATATCGTTGTCCATTAGCATCCACACCAACTTGCATGTTACTACAGATAATTTAACTAAAAGCTACTTGATACAAAACATGTAAATGGGAAAGAGAAGACCAGAAGAAAGGGGGAGAAACCTAAAAGGCTAAAACAAAAGGAATGAGTGTTGATTTCAAGAAGAGTGTTGTAAGGTTAGTCTTTTTTGAAAGATTGTAAAGTTAGTCTTTGATTGCATTAAGTGATATACATAGGCTAAGCACTTAGGCATATTAAAATGTATGGGAAGTGTCTAACTCGTGTCTTAAGTAAACTAAAACATATTCATACCTATTTTTGGGTTAGATCAACTCAGTGGTGAGTTGAGTGGACTCCGTAAAGAGTAGTTGAGAACCTGCCCTTGAGCCAGCTCGAGATGCTCTGAGTTGACTGACCCGAGTTGACTCAACAAACCTAAGTTGAACCAATATATAACTGTAGATTTCAAGGAGTTATCTTGCTGGGTCAACTTAGGATTATGTGACTCAGCTGAGCTGAGTCTACTCCAAGTGCCCAAGTTGACCCAATACGTAGTGGAGGCTTTTAGAGAACAATCTTCTTGAGTTAACTAAGAGCATGTTGGAAGCGACCCAAGGCTTGAGTCGACTCAAGTATGCTCGAGCCAACTCAAACTCAACTCCTGACTGTTAGGATGGAAATGACTAGTGCTTAAAACTTGAGTCAACTCAATCCTAAGTCCAGTCAAGGCTATTTTTTCTGCAGAATCGTCCAGCCGTTTTAAATTCCAAGTTAAGCAGTTTTGACCTAAGTTAAACGATGGTTTAAAGAGGAATATGTGGTCAAGAAAACTTAAGAACCTTTAGAAAAATAAAAAAAATTCAGAGTCAAAAAGCTCACCAATTTCAATTGTTCAAAGGCTCCAACTCACATACCTCTTAAAGTGCTTCACGACTAACTCATAAGAAGATGGAGTTTTGATTTATTTTTCTGATTACATTGTCCTTTTCTCTCTCTCAATCTTCCTATATTCTTTATTCTTTTTGAGAAAGTTGACTGTTTCGCAAAAAGACCAATTTGGTCATGTCATGATAATTATAAACTTGCCTTAACATATGTATATGATAGAAAATAAACTTAGTTATATTAAAAATTATATAGAATGTGAAATAATGTAGGATATAAAATAAAATAGATTTTTTTATATAAAAAATTATGTAAGATGTGATAAAAATTATTTTTTTATAATAAATAAATTATTTTGGTCTTTGAAATAACTAAAGTGGTAAAAGGACCAAACAAGCCCCCAAGTAGGCCTTAGGGGAAAGGGCATCAAGTGGGCTTCAAAGGAGAAGAAAGAAGACTAGAGTTTATGTACGAGGCATTACTGTAGCATTAGTTTATTGTAGCATAATGTTAAAGTAAAAAATTGAATGTTGCTCTACCTTTCCATAAAAAGCAATTTGAGCCATTAAGAAAACCATCAATGTAAAGAGGAATCCAACGATATGAATAAGAATCAATTGCAGCAAAGTCCACGGAAGATGAAGCGACAATGACGGAGGAGAGATGAAAAAGTGGCTGATGTCGGAAGAAGAAGCAAGTCAGCAGCTAGGGTTTTCCTCTCTCTCTCTTACACACACACTCTTTACAAATTTCTTTTATCTCAAAGCACTACAACTAGGTTTTCAGGGATATCAATCCCTTTTGAAATCTCTCACATTGACCCCATCTTGAATTACTTAAGTTTTCATTCATCAATTTTTTTTAAAGTTTAAGTACAAATTCTATTTATAGAAGCACTAATTATACCCTAAAATAAAGGAAAGAAATATGGAACTAAATAATCCCAATAAATAAATTAAAGAGACATCGACTAATTCAAACTTTAACAAACTATGAATAGTGAAAGTACATAAAATAAAATAAAATTTGTATCATCCATCCAAGCATCATAGCATATGATTTCATCTAGGTCATTGATCATCAGGATGCTCCCATCTTCATTCCTCTCAAATCTCCTCTTTTTTGTATTCTCAAAAGAGGGAAAACTGATAAGTAGGCATAAAGCAAATAAAGAGAACAAAGGGAACAAAAAGCATAATTTCCAAACTGAAGGAGACTAAAGGACAATATTATACTTAAATGATCAACTATAAGATCACAGATTCAAAAAGTTAATTGCTAAAAAAAACAAAGATAACTTCAGCAACTCAAGGTGATGCAACAAGCACTCTATCAAGTCTAATTACAAATGATGTCTATCTCCAACTATTACTGTGAAAAAGAAGTATCATAACAAATGCTTACCACATATTAATCCATATATAACTTGGGAGCAGTTAGATTTAACTATACAAGTAAAATAATAAAGACCAATCAGCATTTTACAGAAACAATAAGAGACATTAACAATTAACTACAAACTCAAGGATGGGTCAATATACTAACTTTGTGCCCCAGCAATATTCATTGCTTACAAATATCTCTAATCTATCTACATCTTTAGACCATAACATATGTGCTACTTCTTTGTGTATAATCACTATAAAAATGTGCCACACCAACTGAAAAAACTAATGACCGGTAAGCATGCTGCATTAGAATAATCAGCAAGCAAACAGATGCCTATAGCTGCATTTAAGGCATGCGCACTCCGATAACACCTTTAAATAACTTTTAAAAAATAATGAGTAGCAACTAATTCTTTCCATTTTAGAAATTCCCATAAGCTCATTTATGGACAAAAATGAAAGAATGACAGAAACACTGCCAATAAGAAAGTGATAAGCATGCCAACAATAAAAATCAGTGAATCAAGATGACACAAGAAAGCATTAAAATTGGCTCATAATAACAAGCAATATCTCTTTCCAAAATAATTACAAGCTATGCGTACAAAGCAATGAAATAGGTCCATGATGACAAAGAACACCCATACTAACTCCATTTATAATTTTTGTTTGAAAGGCAACTCCATTTATAATTAGTGCAAAAGAATTCAGCAACCCTAACAACCGCTTAGTTCTGAAGCAGTTGAATTTTGGTATAGTCATGCATTTGGTTCTACCCATCCTATATTAAACCAAAAGGGTCATACCTAGTTAACAATCTATCAACATCTCATACATGAGAACAGTATAAAAGGTAGCAGATCAGTTATTCCAGTAACAAAATTCTTAAATTGAATTTGCTCAAGATTGAAAAAGTAGAGTAACATGCCTCATCATCATCATCACCATCTTCTGCCTTCTTGAGGCAAGTTGTCCCACCCTCCTTGTTAATGGGTAACTTCATCGGACCAAAGGGAGTGTCTACATCAATGTTTCCTTTAATAGAATAACGAGTACCTCTTCCCCTTATCATGTCCCAGAGAGCAGACCCAAATTCCTTTGGCCTGAATGTTATAGGAATCTTCATTTTACAAATTCCATTTTTGACAATCTTTGTTGACTCAGTGAGCTCAGCGCTTCCAATGTTAACATCAGAAAGGCAGATTTCATAATCCAGCTTATTGAGACCAAGGTCAAAATCATTCTTGTTCTCCAATTTAAGGTGTAGATTTGCGACAGTTTCTTCAAAGGAGAACTTCTCGAAGCGTATCTTTTCAACATCAACATCAGGCTTGTACGGAACCGGTATCTCACCCTTCTTCTCTAAAGGTAGAGTAATCCTCCCAAAAATGGGAACATCTACAATGAGATCAACCTTGACCCTGTAAGGGATAACACTTCCAGGCTTGATATCATGGTAAGTACTTTTTATATCATCATAGATCAACAACGCTGGTATCTTTACAGTCTCTGAACCATGAGCATGGATTGTTCCTGCATCGGGAATTAGCCCCGATACAAGCTTCCTGCCATCGCTGTCTATTAAGTAGTTAATATCTATAAGAGGAATCGGAATAGGATTAGGGTTTGAAATAAGCACATCTACAACTATTTCTGCCTTATGCAGATTGATTGAAGGAAGGTGTATGCCGCTAACAGCTGCTGTAGGCTTCCCAAACCCAATTGCACCTTCAATCTTCTCACCGATGTCATGTATGAAATCCTTGACCTTATCTATGAATCCACCCTTATCCTCATTCTTCTCTTCATCCTTGTGCTCCTCCTTGTGATCCTCCTTGTGCCCCCTCTCAACAATTTCAGGTTTGTCAGATGACGCCATAGCTGATCTAAATCAAAAGCCCAATGAATGAAAAAGTTTACTAACAGAACAGATTCAAGCATTAAAACTAAATGGAATGAGAAAAGCCCATACAAATGGAACCTAAGCCTTAAAACATATAACAAAATGACAGGGTTTTCAGCTTAAACAAACATCTGAAGCAGAATTCCTCCGAACTGAATCTGACCAATCATTTCAGTAACTTCAGACCAAACAATGTGATTTCTAGGGGTTCCATAATCAGATCACTAGAGAGTAAATCAAGAAGTCGCCAAACGACGAGATCTAAGAGTGTACCTTCCAAACGGAGATCCCGTGGAGATCGACAACAGCAAAGGGGAGAGATTTTTGCTTTGGCTGGTAGCTGAGAACTGAGAAGTCTCCGCCGAGCTTTTCGCAGATCTCCGTGCGGCAACTGAATGCAGATGTCGCTAGCTTGCTGACACACTTGCGCCACGTTGCCGAGTGCCGACAGCGTTGTAAAAATCGGACCGGAAGGCCGGTCCGACCGTGGACCGTCACCGTATGTCATCCGGTTCGACTGGTTATCAAAATGAGAATGGATATTTCGATTAAATGATAATAAATTAATTTATTATTATGATATTTACTGTATAATAATAATTATGGATGAATAGAATAAAAAAATTTATTATTTTAAATATTTATAAATAATTTGAATGAATATTACTTTTAAATTTTTTTTAAAAAATACTTTATCAATTCAACCTATTTGATCAATCTTTTTTTTTTTATAAAAAAAAGTCATTACAAACATAGCACTTTCAAGAGGGCATTCCATTACAGCTTACTTAGGGGGTATTTGGTTCGTTGTTACCTTAGTGTTATGTTATGTAATCTAGATGTCATCTTTTGACTAATAATTTTATATTGTTATTGAAGATTATTTATAGATGTCATTAAACCAAACAATTACTTTCTCTAAATAACATAACATAACGTCAAGATAACATTGAACCAAACGCCTCCTAACAGAAATGGGTCGGGCATGTAGCCATAGTTTTTCTGTTGAGCAGTTCATGGCATCCTTTGCTAAAAGATGAGCGATCTGATTTGTCTGTAGAGAGTAGGAAATAGAGTCGTCTGCAACTGAGGAGATATAGTTTTGAATTGTTACTATAATGCCAGCTTCTGGGGCAAAACGTGATGGTTTATTGATTGAGTGAATTGAGTTTTATGCACCTAATTCTATTATTTATCTCTTGAACTCATATTGGTTGAGAAACTCAATGCCTTCCTTAATAGTCAAACATTCTGCTAATTAAGGAGAGTAATTCCCGACCATTTATTTAGAGGCAGTGATAAGAATAACACTCAAATGATCTCTGATCACCACACCCACTCCAATGAAGCCGAGGTTTTCTTTGACCATTGCGTCCACATTAGCTTTAACATAGCCCTCTGCCGGTGGTTTCCAGATAGCTAGAGGTTGAAGCAAAGGTGGGGATAGTCTATCCTGGATTAGGCTGCATGTTAAATAGTCATTAATTATCCTATTAGCTCTATCCACTGCTCTATCGACTAAGAAAGGGCCACCTTCAAAGACTAGTTGGTTGTGAAAGGTACACAACGCCCATAAAATAGCTCCTAAGATTGTTAGATCGTATAGGGTCCATTTTTCAGCTATGAACCAGCAAACATCTTTTAATGACCTCTCCAAAAACTTGCTCAGCTACCTCCAAACAGGGGAAAGATTTCAAACATGTTTTGCTGCATCGCAAAGCCAGAGTATGTGATTGTTATCTTTGGGCTTGTTTGGCATTTGGCTAATTTTGGGCAAAAAAAATATAATAATAATATTTTTAATTTATTATAAATTTTAATAACTTTATTTCACATCCAACATAAATTTTAACTTTAAAAATCAACTTTATTTTACATCCAATACAAATTTCAATCTTAAAATTAACTTTATTTCATATCCTACATATCTCCCAATATTAAAATAAATTTTTTTTCCATCAACTTTATAAAAATAAATAAATTCTCTTTTCATACCCAAATTTATCCTCCAACCAAACAAGCCCTTAGGTTCTAATTTGCATATAGGGCATGCAATGTCTAGCTTGAGGCTATATTTCTCCAGAGCTACCTTGGTTGGAATGCAATTATGGTAGGCTTTCCAAACAAATATTTTTATTTTATTAAGAAGTTTCATCTTCCAGAGATTTTTTCATCATAGATTACTATTTTTACTCCCTGAGCAAGTGGTCTGCGATTACATCATCATGGTCGTTCTGTATCCCGATTTAACTGAAAATTCACCATTAGCTTCGAAATGCCATATTAGCTTGTCTTCCATCTCGGGTGTCCCGAGAGGTAATTTCCTCACAGCTTGTTGATCAACCATCCATAAGAAAGATGCTACTCTGTTCCAGTTCTAGTTGCCATTTTCATCAAGAAAGTCTGCTATTCGAAGATCAATCAAGTCAGAGAATGGCCTGACGATTGGTTTGAAAGAGAAAGGTCTGGGAAGCCAAAGAGATTCAAACACTTTTACAATTGAGCCTTTTCCTATTCTCCACCTCACCCTAAGTTTCAAGAGATCTCTTCCCCATATAATGATGCACCATAAGTATGAGGTATTTGGGAGCAAGAGAGCAGCCAGAAAGTCTGTCTTAGGAAAATACTTCGCTTTTATTATACGAGCCGTAAGAGATGAGGGGGTAGTAAGAATGTACCAACCTTCTTTTGCAAGGAGAGCTTTATTGAAGTATATTCTTGAATCCCATACCTCCATGTAATTTTGATTTATAAAGAAGTTCTCTTCTTGCCCAGTTGATGCCACCTCGATTCTTTTCACCTAATCACTAAAACTTGAGCACAAGAGATTGGATTTCATCTGCTAGAGCCTGGGGAATTTTAAAAATGCTCATGGTATATGCAAAAATTGCCTGTGTTACTAGCTTAATGAGAATTTCATGGCCTCCTATGGAGAAAAATTATTTCTCTAAAGTTTAAGCTTTTTCCAAACTCTCTCCATTATATTATTGAAAACTTACCTCTTGCTCTTACCAATGAAGGAAGGTAGCCCTAAATAGACTCCATGAGATAAGATTTGGGAAATATGCAGCCAATTACAAATATCTCTCTTTGTGCCATCTTGGGTATTTGGACTCAAAGTAAGTAAAGACTATTAAGAATTTTCCATTTGGCCTGATACCCTCTTATATTGCATAAGAGTATTCAAGATAGCTAAGCATGTGCTTTTCTTAGTTTCTTCAAAAATAATGTCATCAACAAAAAATAAGTGGCTAATTTGAGGAGCGCTTTTGGAATACTTCTGAGGAGAACTTTTCTCTCGATTGATCGCAAAAGTGCTGAGAGGCCTTCTGAGCAGAGTAAAAATAAGTATGGAGATAATTGACAACATTCTCGGAGGCCTCTCTGAGGAATGATGGTGTTTATCGGTTCGCCGTTGACTAACACCTTAAAGCGAGTTGTAGAGATGCAGTCCATAACAATGTCAACCCATCTTTTTGGGAAACCCAATTTATCCATCACTGCTTTGATAAAGGACCACTTCACACGATCATAGGCTTTGTTCATATCTAATTTAAGTGTCATTACCCCGTGTTTTCCCATCTTTCTCTTTCTAATAGTATGCATCATTTCAAAGGACATAATAATATTATCAGTGATGAGATGTCCAGGTACAAAAGCACTTTGTTCTTCCGAAATGATGTATGGAAGAATAATTTTTAAGCAATTGGCTATAGCTTTGGTGATAAGTTTGTAGGCTACATTGCATAAGCTAATGGGACGAAATTCAGCAACTACTTTGGGTTGTTTGATCTTAGGAATTAATACAATGAAAGTGTCGTTAAGAGAACTAATAGAAAAATTACCATTAAGTACATCCAAACACACTTTGGTAACATCTCGGCCAACTATCTCCCAATTATCTTGGAGGAATCTAGCATGAAACCCATCTGAACCGGGGAAGGCCTTCTATGGTTACATGCTTCTAAGGGCTAACAACAGTTCATTTGGGACAAAAGGAGTCTTTAGTAATTGTATGTGATCTTTGGTGAGTTTATGGCTCAGCTAATCCACCATTGGATGAATATCTGATTCTTTTGAGAATGATGAGAAAAAAAGACTTGAGAAATAGCTTTTGATAACATTATAGATCTCTTTTTTCTTGTCTATCCAGTTGCCACCTTCATCTTGAATACCACTAATATGCTTCTTTTGTTGTCGGCTTGAAACTTTTTGTATAAAATTACTTGCAGTGTTCCTGCCACCACCAACTAACCAATTTGATCTACATCGCTGCTTCCAATAACTTTCCTCAAGGGCTAGGAGATGGTTTAAATATGCCTCCATAGTTGCTCTTTCCTGTTGGTTAGATGTAAAATGAATGTCATTACTAAGTTCTTCTAGTTTCTTTTGGGTTTTTCTGATCTTTCGAGGGAGGTTTCCAAAGATTTCAGTACTCCACTTATGTGAAATGCCCTATGATCAGATCATTTAGGATTATTCGACAAATCTAATAACGATAAATCTATTATGGATGGGTTTTTAATCGGTAACTCTGATTGTCGATTGCTTCTGATTCTACTAATGGGGTGTTTAGTTTGATGTTATTTTGGAGTTATGTTATGTAATACAGATGTCATCTTTTGACTAATAATTTTATAATTTAATAGAAAATTTTTTGTAGATGTCATTAAACCAAACAATTACTTTTTCTACATAATACAACGCCCCCTAAAATAAAAATGCAAGTTTAGCTATATTGTTTTACATTTGAAATAAATATTAAATTTTATTTTAATAATTTATTGATTAATTCTTTCAATCTACATTTTTTTCAGAAAAAAAACTATAGCTCTATGCCATGAAATATCTGATTATAAAACGATAAAGAAAGCTTAAATTTATAAATTATGACTCAAAAGTTTTTTTTTTTTGATGAAATATAGTTCCACATTGTTAGGAGAAATAAATAAATAAATAAGGCCAAAAAGAAATGTGAAAAAAAAAAAGAAATAGAGAAAAGAGAGCTAAGTTGGAGCCCTTTGGGAATTGGGGTCGGTGAAGAGTAGGGGTGTTAAAAATATTCGAAACTCAAAATTCACTTATAATTTATTAGGTTTTTTAATTGACTCAATATTAGTTCAAAAATTTTGAATCGAATCATGAGCTAAGAATATTGGCTCAAAATTCATTTCAACCAATTTCAAGTTGGCTATATTCACTCGAAATATAATTCGATTTGACTCAAAATTATGTATATAATATAAATAATTTTGATATATAATATAAATATATATATACAAATAAAATGTTATTATACACAATCTAGCTAGTAGTTTAGTGGCAGAGTCGGGGAAGTTTAAGCTTATTTTTCTCAAAGTTTAAGCATCAAATTCTTTTGAACGCATAATATTTTTATATTTTTTTACGATTATGAGCTAATTCGAATCATGATTCTAGTCGGCTCGAAATCAAGTTATTTAGAGCCAAGCCGGCTCGAATCATGTCCCATTTCAATTTTAGACCAATTTCAAATTAAGTTGAATTTGATATTTTTAATTTCAAGTTGCCATCGACTTGTTCAAAATTAGTTCGATAAGTGAAGAGGTGAGAGAATTCCAATATATGTTATTGTAAACCCAATTTTGTGAAAATATATTTTTAGTGTTTTGGAGGTTGCTTTTTAGATGAAGAGAGAATATATTGATATTTATACATAATATAAAATAAATTTATTTTAATATTAAATTATATAAAATAAAATTAACTTTTAAATTAAATATGTAAAAATATTAAATTTAATAAATATTTAAAAGGTATAAATCAAATAATATCTCAAGATTTTGACATTGATAACTTAGATCAGTTTGAAGTATTTTTTTAATTAAATAGAAATTTTAATAGTAAAAATTAATTTTATCTCACATCTAACACAAATATAAATATTAAAATTAATTTTATTTTATATTTTACATATTTTAAAATATTAAAATAAAATATTTTTTTGCTACTAAATTTAAAAAATAAAATATTTTTTTGCTACTAAATTTAAAAAATAAAATATTTTTTGATAAAAAAAAGTTCGAATCAAACGACGCCAAAATAATAGAACTTATGAGCTTGATATCATGTTCAATTGATTTCCAAACTGGTTTTTAACATAATAAAAAATCATTATCTGTTATAAAATTTGTATTTCATAATCATTAAAATAGATTATGTGAGAGTTTTCATTATTTAAATATTATATATTTATAATAATTATATATATTTATGTTTGAAAAAGTTTACCCTGTTGAATTCATTGTATAGTTGTAATTGATTTTCTTGAAATTATAAATTGTGAATATAATAATAGATTGGTCTACCAGCATCTAAATTGAGAAATTATTTAATGCAGATGGCTCGTAGGTCAACATCGATAGTTCAATCGGTTGAATCGTGAACTGATAGTCAAACCAGTCCGATCTAACTCAGAACTAGGCTTACTATAAAATCGAATTCAGCCGAACAAAATTAAAGTTGAATCATTGAACTATGACACTTCAATCGGATTTTAACTCATTATTTTCATAAACTATGTTCTAATATAGAACTATAATTTTACAAGAATGACCAATATAGTATTTATGGGCTATGACTTAATTAATTTATTTTTTTATTTTATTTTATTTTTTTTTTCATAAAAAATTTTCAAACTATTTATTATTTAACAAAAAGATATTCTTACTTATTTAAAAAAAATTACTCTATTATAAGTATCATTTTTATTATAATTAGTAATTATTTTACAAAAAATTTGAGATTTTTTATTATATAATTTTTTCAGAATATTATCATAGTTTTTATTATTTAATTAATATTTAGAATGAAGTAAAATTTTACTTTCTCATAAATATATCAATTAGAAAAATTAAAAGCTGTTAAAATTAAGTTTTTAAATAAATATATTGCATAAATATAATTTTAATAACATTTAGATGTTATTGCATAAATATAATTTAATTTTTTTTATAATAATATCTAAAACATGTTAACAAATAAAATAATAAAAAAATTTAAATAGCATAACATAATATTCGATAATATGGAATCAAACTCTCTTAATTTTTTTGATAAAATATTATCATATATAATTATCTATAATTTGGTTAAAATTATCTAGACTTGATTTTGAATCATACTTGGGGTTGTCAACGATCATTTATTATCATGTATAATTATCTTTAATTTAGTTAAAATTAATGAAATTATAATTATTAATTAATTAGTTAACCAAGTACCTTCCGTTCGGTGCATGATAACCAGAGTATTTATTTTTATGAAATAAAATTATAAATAATAAAATATTTTATATTAAATTTTTAAAAATAAATATAAGGGAAAATTACGCCCGGTCCCTGAGTTTAACGCTTAATAAATCGCAGGACTACGTTTTTAAAATTATAACATCGGGGTACTTGAGTTTTAATAAAATATCAAATAAGTCTTTTTAAATTTTTTTATAATTAAATTTTTTTAAAATTACCGTTTTACCACTGCCATCTCTCTCTCCTCCCGATCCGGTGCACGCGCACGAGCCGGGAGGCGTGTCTGCCGGCGGGTCGCGTTGGCCCAGCGCGCGTGCGCCGAATCGGGATGAGAGAGATGTCAGGGGTAAAATATTAATTTTAAAAAATTTTAATAAAAAAAAATTAAAAAGACCATTTAATAATTTATTAAACCTTAGGGACCGATGTTATAATTTAAAAAATGTGGATTTGCGTGATATTAAGCGTTAAACTCAGAGACCTGGTGTAATTTGCTCTAAATATAATAATTTAAAAATAAAAATATCTCATTAATAAAAAATAGGTATTAAAATATCAATTAAAATACAATTTAAAAAATTTTAAAAAATTGAGTCACCGCAAGAGCCTCAAAATTAAAAAATAAAGTTAAAAATAAAAAATTGCATCACGTGACTGTAGGGGTGACAACAATTCGAATTCAAGTTGAGCTATGTACTGCTCAAACTCAGCTCATCATAATCGATTCGAGTTTGAGCTGGTTTATTTCAACTTCGAGCTAACTCTAGCCATAATTGAGTCAACTTAAGCTCTCCAATAATTAATTTTTTTTTTAAAAATTGCTTTAGTTAAAAAATAAAGTTGGATTAATCGTACTCACAAAACTATTTAAAAATATCCTAATAATAACTGGCACATACTTATATATAATTAATAAAATAATTATAATAAATAATTGAATGCATTACTTATATTTTAAAAACTAAAAATAGAGCTAAGACAATCCAATCTGACTATGGCTCATGGCTCAATTCAATAAGCTCTAGCTGATCTCGATTTGAACTAAATACAATTCAAATATTGAGCAATTGTTAATGTTTGAGCTAAACTCTCAGCCTTATCCGGCAGCTAATAGAAAAATTATTGGATTTTGACATCTAACCACATAGGCGTTTGTTCGCTAATAGTAGATTAGCGGAACCAATTTTGTGCAAAATACAGTAAATGGCATTAAATTACCGAAAGGCCAATTGGACCCTTCAGTCAATCGACCGAAAAGTTTGACAGCCGATCGAACCATCTATTTGCTCTGATTGGACAGTTCGTTTGGCTACCAAATCAAATAGGTATTCATTTAAGAAAAGTAGACATAGCTTGAATTAGGTAAGTATTCATCTGGATCACATGTAATCACATTTTCTCGAGTTGATACCTACAGATTGCAAGCTATTCCTATTTTTTTAAATAAATATCTATTTAATACCTATTTGTCTGATGACTGAATGAACATTCTGATCCAAGTGAATAGATGGTTCAATTGACCAATCACATTGTCCGGTCAGCTGGCCGGACAGTCCGTTTGGCCTTTGGCAACTTAACACCATTTATGAAATTATATATGAAGCTGGGCTCACTTATCCATATGGTTTTGTGCTATTAGTATATCATGCGTACGAACTTAGTAATTTTTTTATTTAATAGCTCTTAACAAATTAATTAATAATTAGTACATAATCTTATAATTTTATTGAGCTATTAATGATCTAATCTTGAGAAGATTGAACATTGACTTAATATTAAATTAAAATTTTTTTATTTAATCTCAATTGATCAACTTAAGGTTGGACTAGGGAGTTTAATCTAACCTTGATTTGAGTTGGTTATCAATTCAAACTTAATTCAAATCAAAATCAATCTGATTTTGAGTTATTTTTTGGGTCCAAGCTGCATATAGCTGTAAACTAGAGGAACCTAACTGCAATTAACTCTAATAGCAAGCTGGTCTATCGAATTTAGGCCTATATATATTTAGGTCCTTTAGTTTTTAATTTAACTAAATAGGTCTTTAAGTTTAAGGTGATATATAAATAAGTCAAAGCTTAAAATGACTTATTATACAATGAATCGTATTCTAAATGCTTATGTTTCTCTTGAAATCAATGTTAATATAATGAATAGTTCTAAAACGTCACCATTCAATTTAAATATATTGATATCTCTTAAATCAGTCTCTAAAATTACCTAATAGATTAAAATAGATTGATATATTATAAAAAATATGCATAATTATCGGTATTATATTAAAAATTTTTTAAATGTCCCTAATAGATCACCAAAAATCTATTTTCTGCAAAAATACATCGATATAGTGAATATTTGTTGATTAATCAGAATATTATATTAAAATGTCTTTATATAAATAAGATAAAAGCCAAATTGCTTGTATTTTCATTAAATATATTCAAAAAAATTAAATATTAGTATAATTGCAAGTATTAAGTTAAATGACTTATTATGCAATGTATCGTTCTCTAAAAGCTTGAATTTCGCCTAAATTCAATGTTAATGTGATGAATAGTTGTAAAAACATCACTATTTGTTTCAAATACATTGTTATGTCATAAATCAGTATCTAAAAGAGTATAAAAATTACAATAAATCGATATACAGGCAAAATGATGTGTCATTCCTCGCATTATATTAAAACTCAATTAATTGTCCCTAAAAGATCACCAAATATCTGTTTCTGGCTAAACAATAACGATATAGCAAGTATTATTTATGTAATCGGAGTATTATGTAAAAATACCTTGATATAAATAAAATTAAAGTTAGATTGCTTATGTTGTCCTAAAATATAATAAACCATGTTTGAATACTCATATAATTACTAGTATTCTGTTAAAATAACATATTATGTAATAAAGTATTCTCTAAATACTTGTATACAACTTGAATTTGTCATTAATGCAATGAATAGCAGTAAAAATGCCTCAATTCAACTTAAATATATGGATATGTCATCAATCTATCTCTAAAGTGTCTAATAAGTTGAAATACATCGATGTACTATAATAAAGAGGTCGAATTACTGGTAATATATTAAACCTCAATCATATCTCTCTAATAGATTGCTAAATATCTATTTTCGCATAAAATAAATCGATATAGCAAATATTAGTTGTTTAATCAAAGTCAAATTGCTTGTACTCTCTTCGAATTTAATAAAAATTAATTGAATACTCGTATAATTATAAGTATTCAGTTAAAATGACTTATTATGCAATGAATCGTACTCTAAATGCTTATATTTCGGTTGAAATCAACGTTAACGCAACGACTAGTTCTAAAACGTCACTATTCAATTTAAATATATTGATATATCTTGAATCAGTCTTTAAAAGTGCCTAATTGCATGAAATAGATCGATATACAGTTAAAAAATATGTGTAATTGTCTGTATTATATTAAAACTCTTTTAAATGTCCCTAATAGATCGACAAAAATGTATTTTCTGCTAAAATACATCAATATAGTGAATATTTGTTGATTAATAAGAATATTGTGTTTAAATATCTTTATCTAGATAAGATCAAAGCCAAATTATTTGTATTTTCATCAAATATAATCAAAAAAATTAAATACTTGTATAATTGCAAGTATTAAGTTGAAATGACTTATTATGCAATGTATCATTCTCGAAATACTTGTATTCTGCCTGAATTCATTGTTAATGTAAATAATAATTATAAAAATATCACTATTTATTTCAAATACATTGATATGTTAAAAATCAGTCTCTAAAAGTGTCTAACAAGTTTCAATAGATCGATATACAGGCAAAATGATTTGTCATTGCTCGTATTATATTAAAACTCAATCAAATATCTCAAAAAGATCTCTAAATATCTGTTTTTGTCTAAACAATATCGATATAGCAAATATTAGTAATGTAATCGGAGTTTCACGTTAAAATACCTTGATAGAAACAAAATCAAAGTTAGATTGCATGTATTGTCCTAAAATATAATAAACAATGTTTGAATACTCATATTTTTTTTTGTTTGAATACTCATATAATTGCTAGTATTCTATTAAAATAAGATATTATGTAATGAAATATTCTTCAAATACTTGTATACGGCTTGAATTCAATGTTAATGCAATGAATAGCAGTAAAAACGCCTCAATTCAACTGAAATACATTGATATGTCATAAATCTATCTCTAAAGTGCCTAATAAGTTGAAATACATCGATGTACTAAAATAAAGAGGTCTAATTATCGGTAATATATTAAATCTCAATCACATCTCTCAAATAGATTGCTAAATATCTATTTTCGGGTAAAATAAATCAATATAGCAAATATTAGTTATTTAATCAAAGTCAAATTAATTGTACTCTCTTCGAATATAATAAAAAATGACTTATTATATAATGAATCGTACACTAAATGCTTATATTTGACTTGAAATCAATGTTAATGCAATGACTAGATCTAAAGCGTCACTATTCAATTCAAATATATTGTTATCTCTTAAATCAGTCACTAAAAGTGCCTAATAGCAAGAAATAGATCGATATACAGTCAAAAAAATGTGTAATTATCGGTATTATATTAAAATACTTTTAAAAGTCCCTAATAGATTGTCAAAAATCTATTTTTTGATAAAATATATCGATATAGTGAATATTTATTGATTAATCAGAATATTATGTTAAAATGTCTTTATATAAATAAGATAAAAGCCAAATTGCTTGTATTTTCATCAAATATATTCAAAAAAATTGAATACTCGTATAATTGTAAGTACTAAGTTAAATGTCTTATTATGCAATGTATCGTTCTCTAAAAGTTTAAATTTCGTCTAAATTCAATGTTAATGTGATGAATAGTTGTAAAAATATCAGTATTTGCTTCAAATATATTATTATGTCATAAATCAGTCTCTAAAAGTGTCTAACAAGTAACAATAGATCGATATACAGGCAAAATGATGTGTCATTCCTCGCATTATATTAAAACTCAATTAATTATTCCTAAAAGATCACCAAATATCTGTTTCTGGCAAAACAATATCGATATAGCAAGTATTAGTTATGTAATCGGAGTATTATGTAAAAATATCTTGATATAATTAAAATCAAAATTAGATTGCTTATGTTGTCCTAAAATATAATAAATCATGTTTGAATACTCATATAATTGCTAGTATTCTGTTAAAATAACATATTATGTAATAAAGTATTCTCTAAATACTTGTATACAACTTGAATTCAACGTTAATGCAATGAATAGCAGAAAAATACCTCAATTCAACTTAAATACATTGATATATCATCAATCTATCTCTAAGTACCTAATAAGTTGAAAAACATCAATGTATTATAATAAAGATGTCGAATTACCGGTAATATACTAAACCACAGTCGTACCTCTCTAATAGAAGTATTCTGTAAATACTTGTATACGTCTCGCATTCATCGTTAATACAATGAATAGCAGTAAAAATGCCTCAATTCAATTGAAATACAATGATATGTCATAAATCTATCTCTAAAGTGCCTAATAAATTGAAATACATCGATGTACTATAATAAAGAGGTCGAATTACCTATAATATACTAAACCTCTGTCGTACCTCTCTGATAGAATGCCAAATATCAATTTTCGGGTAAAATGAATTGATATAGCAAATATTAGTTGTTTAATCAAAGTCAAATTGCTTTTACACTCTTCGAATATAAAAATTAATGATTGAATACTCGTATAATTATAAGTATTCAATAAAAATGACTTATTATGTAACGAATCGTACTCGAAATTATTATATTTCGCTTCAAATCAACGTTAATGCAATGAATAGTTCTAAAACGTTTCTATTCAATTCAAATACGTTGATATCTATTAAAGCAGTCTCCAAAAGTGCCTAATAGCTTGCAATAGATCGATATAAAGTCAGACGTATGTGTTATTGTCGGTATTCTGCTAAAATATATTGATATAGTGAATAATAATTGTTTAATCAGAATATTATGTTAAAATATCTTAATATAGATAAGATCAATGTCAAATTGCTTATATTCTCACCAAATATAATAAAAAAAATTGAATACTCGTATAATTACAAATATTAAGTTGAAATTACTCAATCTGCAATGAATCGTTCTTTAAATGCTTGTATTTCACTTGAATTCAATGTCAATGTGATGAATAGTTTTAAAAACATCATTATTCGATTCAAATACATTGATATGTCATAAATCCGTCTCTAAAAGTTCCTAACAAGTTATAAAAGATCTATATTCGAACAAAATAATGTGTAAATGCTCGTATTATTTGTAATGACATATTATGTAATGAAGTATTCTCTAAATACTTTTATACGGCTTGAATTCAACGTTAATGCAATGAATAGCAGTAAAAACGCTTCAATTCAATTGAAATACATTGATATGACATAAATCTATCTCTAAAGTGCCTAATAAGTTGGAATACATAGATGTACTATAAAAAAGAGGTCGAATTACCGGTAATATACTAAATCTCAGTCGTATCTCTCTAATAGAATGATAAATATCGATTTTCGGGTAAAATGAATCGATATAGCAAATAATAGTTGTTTATTCAAAGTCAAATTACTTGTACTCTCTTCGAATATAAAAAACAATGGTTGAATACTCCTATAATTATAAGTATTCAGTAAAAATGACTTATTATGCAATGAATTGTGCTCTAAATTGTCATATTTTGCTTGAAATCAACGTTAATGCAATGAATAGTTCTAAAATGTCTCTATTCAATTCAAATACATTGATATCTCTTAAATCAGTCTCCGAAAGTGCCTAATAGTTTGCAATAGATCGATATATAGTCAAACATATGTGTTATTGTCGGTATTCTGCTAAAATACATTGATATAGTGAATATTAGTTGTTTAATCAGAATATTATGTTAAAATATCTAAATATAGATAAGATCAATGTCAAATGACTTATATTCTCATCAATTATAATAACAAAAAATTGAATACTCGTATAATGACAAATATTCAGTTGAAATTACTCATTCTGTAATGAAATATTCTCTAAATATTTGTATTCCACTTTAATTCAACGTTATTGTGATGAATAGTCGTAAAACCATCACTATTCGATTCAAATACATTGATATGTCATAAATTCGTCTCAAAAAGTGCCTAACAAGTTACAAAAGATCTATATTCGAACAAAATAATGTGTAATTGCTCGTACTATATGAAATGACGTATTATGTAATGAAGTATTCTCTAAATACTTGTATACGTCTTGAATTTAACGTTAATGCAATGAATATCAGTAAAAACGCCTCAATTCAATTGAAATACAATGATATGTCATAAATCTATCCCTAAAGTGCCTAATAATTTTAAATACGTCGATATACTATATTAAAGAGGTCGAATTACCGGAAATATGCTAAACCTCAGTCGTATCTCTCTAATAGAATGCCAAATATCGATTTTCTAGTAAAATGAATTGATATAGCAAATATTAGTTATTTAATCAAAGTCAAATTGCTTGTACTCTCTTCAAATATAAAAAATAATGATTTAATACTCGTATAATTATAAGTATTCAGTAAAAATAACTTATTATGCAATGAATCGTACTCTAAATTGTTATATTTCGCATGAAATCAACGTTAATGCAATGAATAGTTCTAAAACGTCTCTATTCAATTCAAATACATTGATATCTCTTAAATCAGTCTCCAAAAGTGCCTAATAGCTTGCAATAGATCGATATAAAGTCAAACATATGTGTTATTGTCGGTATTCTGCTAAAATACATTGATATAGTGAATATTAGTTGTTTAATAAGAATATTATATTGAAATATCATAATATAGATAAGACCAATGTCAAATGGCTTATATTCTCATCAAATATAATAACAAAAAATTGAATACTCATATAATTACAAATATTCAGTTGAAATTACTCATTCTGCAATGAATCATTCTCTAAATGCTTGTATTCCACTTTAATTCAACGTTAATGTGATGAATAGTCGTAAAAACATCACTATTCGATTCAAATACATTGATATGTCATAAATTCGTCTCAAAAAGTGCCTAACAAGTTACAAAAGATCTATATTCGAACAAAATAATGTGTAATTGCTCGTACTATATGAAATGACGTATTATGTAATGAAATATTCTCTCAATACTTGTATACGTCTTGAATTCAACGTTAATGCAATGAATAGCAGTAAAAACGCCTCAATTCAATTGAAATACAATGATATGTCATAAATCTATCCCTAAAGTGCCTAATAATTTTAAATACGTCGATATACTATAATAAAGAGGTCGAAATACCTGTAATATACAAAACCTCAGTCGTACCTCTCTAATTGAATGCCAAATATCGATTTTCGGGTAAAATGAATTGATGTAGCAAATATTAGTTGTTTAATCAAAGTAAAATTGCTTGTACTCTCTTCGAATATAAAAAAGAATGATTGAATACTCGTATAATTATAAGTATTCAGTAAAAATGACTTATTATGTACTGAATCAAACTCAAAATTGTTATATTTCGCTTGAAATCAATGTTAATGCAATGAATAATTCTAAAACGTCTTTATTCAATTCAAATACATTGATGTCTCTTAAATCAGCCTCCGAAAGTGCCTAATAGCTTGCAATAGATCGATATAAAGGCAAACATATGTGTTATTGTCGGTATTCTGCTAAAATACATTGATATAGTGAATATTAGTTGTTTAATAAGAATATTATATTGAAATATCATAATATAGATAAGACCAATGTCAAATGGCTTATATTCTCATCAAATATAATAACAAAAAATTGAATACTCATATAATTACAAATATTCAGTTGAAATTACTCATTCTGCAATGAATCATTCTCTAAATGCTTGTATTCCACTTTAATTCAACGTTAATGTGATGAATAGTCGTAAAAACATCACTATTCGATTCAAATACATTGATATGTCATAAATTCGTCTCAAAAAGTGCCTAACAAGTTACAAAAGATCTATATTCGAACAAAATAATGTGTAATTGCTCGTACTATATGAAATGACGTATTATGTAATGAAGTATTCTCTAAATACTTGTATACGTCTTGAATTTAACGTTAATGCAATGAATATCAGTAAAAACGCCTCAATTCAATTGAAATACAATGATATGTCATAAATCTATCCCTAAAGTGCCTAATAATTTTAAATACGTCGATATACTATAATAAAGAGGTCGAAATACCTGTAATATACTAAACCTCAGTCGTACCTCTATAATTGAATGCCAAATATCGATTTTCGGGTAAAATAAATTGATGTAGCAAATATTAGTTGTTTAATCAAAGTAAAATTGCTTGTACTCTCTTCGAATATAAAAAAGAATGATTGAATACTCGTATAATTATAAGTATTCAATAAAAATGACTTATTATGTACTGAATCAAACTCAAAATTGTTATATTTCGCTTGAAATCAATGTTAATGCAATGAATAGTTCTAAAACGTCTCTATTCAATTCAAATACATTGATGTCTCTTAAATCAGCCTCCGAAAGTGCCTAATAGCTTGCAATAGATCGATACAAAGTCAAACATTTGTGTTATTGTCGGTATTCTGCTAAAATACATTGATATAGTGAATATTCATTGTTTAATCAGAATATTATGTTAAAATATCTTAATTTAGATAAGATCAATGTCAAATTGCTTATATTGTCATCAAATATAATAAAAAAATTGAATACTCGTATAATTACAAATATTCAGTTGAAATTACTCAATCTGCAATGAATCGTTCTTTAAATACTTGTATTCCACTTGAATTCAACGTTAATGTGATGAATAGTGGTAAAAACATCATTATTCGATTCAAATACATTGATATGTCATAAATCCATCTCTATTAGGTGCTTTTAGAAACTGATTTAAGAGATATTAATATATTTGAATTGAATAGTGACGTTTTAGAACTGTTCATTATATTAACGTTGATTTCAAGCGAAATATAAGCATTCAGAGTACGATTCATTACATAATAAGTTATTTTAACTGAATACTATTTTTTTTTAAAAAATAATAAAGGTACTCAATAGAGAATATTTTTAATAATTAATATATTAATTTAACTATTTTAAGTACAAAATTAATATTTTAGATGAAAATAAAGTTCAAATTTACTTATTAATTAAAGAAAATATCTTTTATTAAATACTTTAATTAATATTAAAGAACTTATTACCACTTTACTTCAAACTAAAGGATTCACTTTTAATCTAGAAATTAAAGAGACCTAAGTGCACATAAATCTAAACAAGGGAAACTTAATTATTATTAATCCTATTTTTCATTCTTTCAATGAGCACTTAAAACATCCAAAATCCAATGATTATAAGGGAATTTTTATTTAATGTTATTTTGATATTATGTTAATGTAAATGTCATGAAATTTAAATATTATTTTTTGAGTGATGATCTTTCATACGTATTATTAAACTAAATAATTATTTTCTCTAAATAATATGGTATTATACTAAGATATATTGAACAAAATAAAAAATTTAACTTGCAGATTTAAAAACGTTATCAGTAAAGAATCTATGATTATCATATACTAAGGTCATGTTTGGCGCGAAAATCAAAACGATACTAGTTTAAAGAATAATAATAATAATAATAATAAATAAATAAATGTTTTTAATCATTTTATACAAATTTTTATATAAAAAATATTATTTTACTTCACATACTCGATAATTTTTAATAAACAATATCAACTTTATTTTACATCCTAAACTAAAATACTCGGATTCGAGTATATTGGTATAGGATGTGAAATAAAATTAATATTTTTATTAAAAATTATTAGATATGTAAAGTAAAATAATATTTTTTATATTAGAATTTATGTGAAATGATTAAAAAATTTTATTTATTATTATTATAGTTAGTTTTTAAATAAATACCATTTTGGTCCGGGTTTTGATGATGCACACATATTGATGATGCACACATATAGAATTTATGATGCACACATATTGATATAATAATATTATTATTATAAGGCTCAAATCATTTTTTTCCATCATATTGATGCAAAAAATATGCCACAATAGATTAAAATAAGACGATAATTTTTACATGGAAACTCAAGTATCCAGGAAAAAACTACAACGAAGTCTAGGCGATTTAAATCCACTAATCGAACTCTTTCTTTTACAAAGCTTGAAGGGTTTCTGAATAGAAACCGAATAAAAGAATAAGTACAAGAGAGCAAGAGAGCAAGAGGCTGAGAAAGAGAGAAAGAGAGTTTCTTCTCCTTACCTTTTGGTTTATTTTTTGCCTTTATTTATGATTTGGAGAGAAGGGGACATAATATGTACAGTTTGTTCTGTCGGGCACCTATTCCTACAAAGGACGATTAGGCAGTGGACCCCATATTATTTTAAATGCTAAGTGGATATAATAGTATGGATGGTACGATCTGGTGATATTTTCTTGAAAAGCTGTTTGACTAGAACTGTTCGAATAGGGCTGTCGACTAGAGCTATTTGACTAGGAGTGTTAGAAAAAGTTCTAACACTCCGACTAAACAAATGCATAAGTTATTATTTTGAGACTAATTTTTTATAGGCTATCAAATAAAAGAAACTAATACTTTATATAAATGACTATTTATTATTATTATTTTATTATTTTTTAATTATTTCAAATTTGAGCAAATTCGATCTATTTATATTCTGATTCAAAATAAAATTTAAATGTAATATTCCGTGATCTCAATGTAGAGATATTGTCTGCTTTGATTTTGAGAAAAATGCGTGACTTGAGTGCTTCCAGGAGATCATCCATCCCAGTGCTACTCCAGCCTAAGCACGCTTAACTATGGAGTTTTCCATCACTAGCCTCACGATTTTGCCTCAAAAAACGCATCTGTTATTTGAGATCACGAGATGTTACATTAAAATTATAAAATAGATCACTGATCAGCTCACTTGAATTAGATTAATTTCAACTCAATTTAAAATTAATTTAAATTAATTTAATTTTGATTAAACAACATAAAAAAATAAGCAAACTCCCACTTTGAAATTTAGAGAGATTTACGGATAAAATCTCAACTCTTATAAGTTATAACCATTAACACTGGCCCAACTAACCCTGAATCTTTGATCTCTTTGGGTTTGTTTGGTTCAAATTTTTTTTAGCTCAACATAAATTTTAATTATAAAAATTAAATTTATTTCGTATCAAATATAAATATTAATATTATAATTAATTTTATTTTCTATTATACATGCTTTCTAATATTAAATTTAAAATTTTTTACATTAAATTTACAAAATTTGTTTTTTTCTTATGTTAAATTTAACCATCAAACCAGGCCTTTATTTCATTCGCAAACCCTGGGCTATTTTCTCCCGCTTCTGCGCCGAGCCTCCGCCCTCCTGCGCCGAGGCGTCCTGATTGCCCTTCCTCTTCGTTCCGCTGCTAGCAATAGCAGGAGCTTGACGCCATGCCGACGGTGAGCGTCGGCAGAGATCGTCTCTTCCAAGCCCTTGGGCGGAGCTACAGTAAGCAAAAAAGAGACCTTTTATCCTTTTTTTTTATTGATTCCTTTTATATCGGGAGAGCATACGGAGTCATGTCTTCTCTCATGTTCGGTTGTAGCACAAGAGGAGTTTGAGGAACTTTGCTTCGATTTTGGTATCGAGCTTGACGATGTTGTAAGTTGAAGATTGGCATCTTTTTCTCTTAATTCCCTCTCTATCACATTGTTCTCTCATTTGTTGGATTCCATAGACTACCGAGAAGGAGATAATTAGAAAAGAAAAACATCTTGATGCTGAAGAGCACGTGGATGATGAGGACGTAATCTACAAAATTGAGGTTGCTGCAAATAGGTAATCTTTTTTGATGTTCCATAGATTATTTAATTGTTCATTCTTATTTTTCCTTTCTTGAAGCTTTTCAAACGAGTTAAGTGGAGAGGAGCAAATTCTGCTTCTCTGGTTGCTTTCTTTTGATTCAAACTTCTTATATGAATTCAATATGACTTCTTCTTACATTCTTATTTATTCTTCCTTGCTATCGGTGAGCAGTGATTTTTGAATGATGTCAAAACTTGGACAAAATTATATTTTGGGGTTTTGATGTCGTACTGTGATTGGGAATGATTTTATTGTTATATTTACTATGGTTATTAAGCTGGAAGATTTTTTTTTGGTTGCAGATACGACCTTCTTTGCTTTGAGGGTATTGCCAGAGCCCTTCGTATATTTATTGGAAAGGAAGAAATCCCCTTATTTAAACTCCGCAACATTCCTTATGCATCGATGCTTCAAATGCATGTTACCAAGGTGGTAAGTATTGCGTGAGACATTTTTCTTAATCTTTGGGAACTCCATCATAATCAGACCTTACACATATAAGTAATAATCTCTTCTTTTGAAAGCTCTTCTTATAATGAGCTGGTACATGTGTAAAGTGACATGACATGTTGGCAGACTAAAGAGATTCGACCCTATGTGGTTTGTGCTGTTTTAAGAGGAGTGTGCTTCAACACAACAAACTACAATAGTTTCATTGATTTGCAAGATAAACTTCACCAAAATATTTGTCGGTATGTTATTGTGGTGGATTCAGTATTTATCTGCTTTTTTTTTAAATTTTACATGTCATCATTGGCTCACCCTACCCGTTTCCCCTGTGTTCCCTATCTGGATATATTTCCATGTAGGAAAAGAACTCTGGTTGCCATTGGCACTCATGATTTAGATACGGTTCAGGGGCCTTTTTCCTATGAGGTATGTTATTTCATGGTATACAATTTTTTTCTAATTTCTGATATAATATCTGTTTTATCATCTTTACATGATAAATGAATGAATATATACAACTATGCATTGTTCCTAAAATTTGGTTATCCGGAATGTTCCAAATCTTAATTTCTAATATGATCCACTGTTCTGATGGATTACGTTCCCATCCAAAGTATGAATAAATTATATGACAGATTATAGCTTATATTAATAGATACTTTTCCGTTTATTTTTTTTTTCATATCGTAAAGAGATAAAAAATGATATTTTAGTACAGGGCATTTATTTTAAGGGATCATGTCGAAAGTATCTTGGTCCTTTTTATGTAGATTCACCGATACCTGAGGAACATTGGGGTATTGTTGAATTATACATTCTTCCTCACAATTGAGCTTAGTTAGCTATCTATGTACCTAGATAATATTTACAATTCAGAAAGGTTACTTCTTTATCTTGAAATTCAACTGATACTGCTTAACATTGAGCTTCATGTAGTTTGATTTCATTTTTGAACTATAATAAATGCTACGTGTTTTCTGCTACGCTTATTGCTTTATTGTTTTGGCATGTAATAACTTTTCTATTTTCTATACAAATGCTTATGTGCCTGTAGCACATTGAGGGTTTAAGCAAAAAAAAAAAGGGTCAATATTGCCTGTTATGTCATATAGTATGACCAATTGGTGCTTTGAGATGACGAACCAAAAACCATGTAGCTTTCCATGGCAATGCTTAAAATTCATTAGATTTTTTACCTCAGTTCATTCTATTATATGCTAGTTATGCATGACATTGCATCATAGGGTGCACATTTTATTAAATTCATTTCCTGAGCATGCATTACCTAATGAAACTAAGGAGACTGGAGGGAAAAAAAATTACCCTACGAACTTACTTGAACAGGATCTGTTCTATAGGATCATACAACAACTTCTTTGAGCAATAAAAAGCAAGCAACCTATGAAATGAATCAAATGGTATAATTTGTCAACATATCTTTCTGTGTGTGATAATAATTTTAAGTAGCTTTGTCTATGATTATAACATATTTGATATGAATAGCTAGTGAAAAAGTTTCATAAAGCAGATCCCAAATAGTCGGGATAAGACTATCGATGATCATTTTCTAGATTGGATATCGTGCTTTATATCTTTTGAGCTGGTGAATACTTGAAGAATATGTAAATCATATTTTTATTATGGAGAATTTTTTTTATTTGTTTGAATCGTAAAGGTCATTGGCTGGCATTATCCTAGAGATTTGCATTCTATTGAGACTTGGCTTTTTTTAATTCTATGTAACAGTTATTTTCCTTCTCAGGCTCTGAAACCTGAAGATATAACTTTTGTGCCATTAAAACAGGTTAGTTATATAGATTACATCATTCTGTTTCTATCAACTGTAGTCATCTAAGTGTGTGTTTTGTCATGTAAAGAACATATCTATTTCTATATATATGTGTGTGTGTGTGTTTCCAATTTGATTTGTTTTTTACTCGATACCCTAACATAAATAATTTTTCCTTCGCTTCTCTATTATAGTCATCCCTTGCTAATTTTGCAGTCAGGAATGTGAATTTGAATTGTGACTTATAACCTGTTGGCCTAATGGAATACTGTGTTGTTATTGCTTCACTCCCATGCACACAAAATTTATTTTATTCCATTTGCGGCCATCGTTGATAAATAGGTGGGCAAATTGCATGTCCCTTGGATAAGTGGTATGTAGATCCATGTTTTCATACAATCTTACCATGATGTGAGTGTGGATACTAAAAATATGAAGTAGCTCATTTGACTTGTGAGTAGCTCTGCACTGCATCTTTCTGTCAGTCATACTGGAGCCAAAATTATGTTAAGACACTGAGCTTGTTGTAGTTATGAAAGTTGGCTAGCACATATAGGAACTTCTTTGTTGTATGCAAATCATGTTGGCATTTGATAAAGTTCCTACTGTGGATTTATTGATACTCCTGCCCTGCTTATTCTAAATAGTCCTACTAGCGTGAATTTCATGTCTCTATATTTGAAACTCTAGAATCACTGTAAATGTTCTTTGTGTCGATATTACTTGCTTACATAGCAGTACAGTTAACATTGATGTAAGTTGTCCTCTCTTTTTGTGTCTCTAGGCTAGAAGCTTCAGGGCCGATGAACTACTGGAGTTTTACAGAGTATGCTGGTTTATGTTTTAACATTATGTCACATTTTTAGCTTGTATTGTTATCTTCATTTTCTTTCTGGTAAAAGAATCCTTTTGATTGTCAACCTATATGTTTGATCTAAATTTCATCTTCTCCCATTTTTGGCAGTCAGACTTGAAATTGAAGAAGTTTTTGCAAATTATAGAGAATTCTCCCGTTTATCCTGTCATATATGACAGCAATAGGTAATTCAGTCGGACTTTCGTTGTTTTTTTGACTGTAAAAGAAGAGATAAGCTTCTAGTCCCTTCTCACTGAAGCCAATTTAGTTATACGTTTCTTCTTTATGACATACTTCATGGTTTTTTAATTATCTGTTTTCTCAAAGTTTAGTTGTTTAATAATGGGCCCACAATTTTGAAAGGCTTAGTTTGGACATGCATGCCCATCTATTTGTAACTTATTTGAAATCAGTTGCATTGGAAAATAAATGCATGTATCGCATATCTGTTTCTTTTGTTTGTTGTCCTTCAGTCTGGATTTTCTCCTATCTCCATAGCCACATTTTTCTGGTGTAAATGCAGAGCTGTTCTTTCACTGCCCCCAATTATCAATTCTGCACATTCTGCAATCAGTCTGAGAACCAAAAATGTCTTAATCGAGTGCACCGCAACTGATTTAACAAAGGCAAAAGTTGTTTTGAATACCATGGTAAGAAGGGAAGTCTCTTCTTGCCTTGTTTTGCTAGTTGTACTTTACCTATTTGGAGCACATCGGAAGGCATGATATTGATATTGAGATATTGCTTGCAGGTGACAATGTTTTCAGAATATTGTGAGTCAAAATTTGAAGTTGAGCCAGTTGAAGTGTTGTACCCCGATGATCGACAAACTGAGGATTGCACATCTGAAGGGGCTTTCAA
Source organism: Apostasia ramifera (assembly GCA_019297695.1). Taxonomy (NCBI): domain Eukaryota; kingdom Viridiplantae; phylum Streptophyta; class Magnoliopsida; order Asparagales; family Orchidaceae; genus Apostasia; species Apostasia ramifera. Next base: position 625,648 of record JAEMOT010001640.1, on the reverse strand, counting down.
AGGAAAGAACATTTATCCAGATCTCTCAGTAAATACTATGGACGTCTCTCTTTCTGCTATTAGAGGCCGTATTGGTATAACTTTGGGTGTAGAAGAGGTAAAGATTTCCTAGAATTATTTGCTTTAATGTAATTTTTTTTTTGAGGCTATTGTCTGGCCTTACTGATTGATGACAAGGTACCAATCCATTGTGCTGCTGTGGCCTTGTTGGCATTTCTTGCTTTATTTGTCAGCTGGTTCCTGTTTTTAAATATACTAAAAAAATTTTCAGGGTTAGCCATTTTTTTGTTATGCTTAATCAAAATGAAGATAACCCTTGTTTCTTAAATTACAAAGGTGATCACCTTATTGAATAAGATGCAACTGAAAGCTGAGGAGAAGAGCTGTGGGAATTCTGTTATAACTGTACATGCGCCTCCAACCAGAAATGATATACTTCATCCTTGTGACGTGATGGAGGTATGTAACTTAATAGTTGAATACAAGGCTTTCGATATTATTATAAACTAATTTGGGTTCTTTCATTTTTCCATCTTAGCTCTTGTTTATGCGCATCTTATTCTTGATCATCCCTTTTTAGGATGTTGCTATAGCTTATGGCTACAACAGAATTCCAAAAACAAAGCCTACATGCATGACTATTGGTGGAAAGCAGCCGTTGAATGTGTTTTCTGATGCAATTCGTGGAGAGGTATTGAAGACAGAAATCAGATATTTTCTGGTGCTTTGTTTATTTTTCTAGTGCTTGAGTTGGAGATATTGATTTGTTTGTCAGATACTTTCTAGTGTTGGTCTTAACTTTTATAGTAATTGTTTGTTTGAAATAATTTTGAGGTATGTAGAGTATTTATGTCGCATTGTTATGACTTTCGATGGACTTGTCAGAAGTAGTATTTAGTTATTGAGTGCATTTTAATTTTGCTAGTTATTTAACATTATGAATAAAAAATGAAACAACACTATCGTTCTCTCAATTTTTCTCTACCCCTTTTCACATGTTGGGGAATTTGAGTTAATTGTACCACTAAATTGGAGCTAAATGCTGGCTTACAAAAAGGAAGTAGACAAATAAAATAAGTGTTGTAGAAATGAAGATGCTAAGGTAGATGTGTGGGTATACACGAAAGAACAGAATGCGAAATAAGTATATCCACAAGAAAGTTGGAGTTGCATCAATTGAGGATAAACTTAGAGAAAGTCGGCTTAAATGGTTTGGATATGTAAATCGTAGGCTGATTGAAGCTCTAGTTAAGAAAATTGAGTTATTAGATTTTGCTCATGTACAAAGAGGAAGAGGGAGACTAAAGAAAATATGACAAGAAATTATAAGGAGTGATCTTACTCACTTAGACCTTGATAAGGATTTGTTAATTAATAGAGCGCAATAGAAATAAAGGATTCATATAGTCGACCCAACCTAGTGAGATTAAGGCTTCGTTGTTTTTATTGTTGTTGTACCATTAAATTGTAAAAGGGTATATCTTTTGCCCTTGTCAAGCCTCAAATGTGCCCATCATATTTTTAATCTATATTTCACATCTATATAAAAAATTTACTTTATTTTGCATACTACATAAATTTCAATATTTATGTTGAAGAAATGTGTTGGTAAGGTAGATATCTTTACCAAACAAAATTCACTTATATTCTCAATTTCTAAAGTTATCTGTTCATTATGGATTTGGTACTCTTTATTTGACGTGGTTTCAATTGATAGACACTCAAGGCTACACTCATTCAATGGTGTATTATTGTCTTGTTTTAGTAAGAAAGATGTTAGATTTAAAACATTGAAAGTAAGACTAATCTCGTAAATCAGTGGTAAATCCCAAATACGCACATTCAACTCGGTTTTCCTTACAATTTTTGAAGGGCTTGTTTTATTTGCTTGATAGCCTAAACTTGCATTTAATCATCCTCAGGAACTTTCGCACTAATTTGTAATAACTTACCATTATTTTACTTATTTCTTTTACCTAAAATAGTGCACGTGAAAGAGTAGATTTTGATTTTCTAATATGCATCACAAAAGGACAAATTTGACTTCTTGACTGGCAGTTATGCATGATAACTTTGAAATGAAAGAGTTCCTAAAACCTTAGGAATTATTTGTTGTGGATAATAGATAATGTGAATATTGACTGGTGTGTAATATATGCCCAAGAGTTCTCTAGAAATAGCTGTTGAGTTTGATGTATCGAGTGTCGGTGACATCACATTCCTCGTTTGGGTTTCTTTTACTAAAATAAGCATATAATTTTTTCTTTGGTTCTCTCACAGGTGGGTTGTCCTAGCTGGACCATCACTTATTTCCTGTTGCACTAGAGCTTGCCAATTATGTCTAAATGACATCACCAGCAAGCACAGATTTCATTACTATTGCAATTTCACAATTAATGCAAACTTTAATTTCAAAAACCAACTTTATTTCATATTCTGCAGTCCAACATTAAAAAATATATTACACATGCAACACAAATTAATAAAAAATTTAACGTTTCTTTTACATCCTATTCAAATCTTAATATTAAAGTAACTTAACATCGTATGATACTCTATTTAGCCTAAGAGTAACCCTCCAACATTGTTTCACTATAAGGTTGTGTCAAAAGGCCATCCAGCTGTGAAAATGAACATGATAAGCTTGATAAGTTTCAAGATAATTTAGAAATAACATGCATTCAGATGATATACATATGCGGATAGAATATGCAATCGCCAATGCAGATTTCTGCTCTGTTCATGGTAACATCAACATGTGTCCATTACATCATGAGTATTGATGCACAATCCTTGCACGTTTATGGATAAAAAGGAATATACTCTGTGAATGATAGTCTCATGAAGGGGTTCAAATAATTTATGCTCATTTTTTTCTGGAGCAAGTTGTAATTTTGATCATGTATATGCTTTCAATTTGCTGATCTAGGAAATTTTGTATGAACTTGGATGAAGTATTTCTAATTTCCCTTGGTGACAGCCATTGAATTATCTCATTTTGCCAATTAATTTCTATTTTTTACTAGGTGTCAAGGGCAGGATATATGGAGGTTCTAACTTGGCTTCTATGTTCACATGAAGAGAACTTTGCAATGGTTAAACGAAGAGATGATGGAAACAATGCAGTCATTATTGCAAATCCTCGATCATCTGAATTTGAGGTTTGCAGCTTTAATTGCTTTTCCGTTGTTAAATCCAACTGGTTCATTCCATTCCATAAATTCCTTGGTTCTTGGGATCTGTTTATTGGATTATCCTGGAGTCCATAGCCATATATTTGTTCTTACCTGAGGCTACTAGACGATATGATGTGTTCTGAGTTCCATAGCTCATTTTTGCCTTGAACTAGGAATCAGAAAATAGGAGAAGACTAGAAGAAAGGGAGAAAACTAAAAGAAAGAGTGGTAGAGAACATTTTTATTTAATTTTCCATGAATTACAAAGGTGTGAGGCTTTATGGATTTCTATCCCAACTAGCTAGAGAAAAGTATGGCAGACAGAGTTAAAGGGGTACTTATTGATAACAATAATGATACTCCTTAATTCTTGAAATACAAATACCATTTAGTATCTAACAAAATTGTCAAATCTTTTGAATAACTGAATGATTCTTGTGGATTATTCGGATTTCTCATGATGCTACACCGTTTGAAAGATAGTTGACTCTATCTAGTTGGCTTGCAGTACCTAGAATTTCAGATTCTTCCTTTTTGATCCAAGTGTCATTAAACTAGTCTTTTGATGTAAAGGCACTTAGAAGAGTAAGACCTTGATGTGTCTTCTAAACTTTGTCACCAAGTCTTGCGATTTGCAAAGAATTTTCACCTCGAAAATCTATTTAATCAAGCTAAAGCTTAACATGATGAACCAACTCAGCTAAACCAGATTTGATCCTACCTAGGCTTATCGCATGTATTGTCTTACAGATAGAGCTTGGCAACTCTGTGAGGAGGGTAGCTTTTATATGAGAGTATGTAAGGTGCTATCATGGCGGTCTTCATAAGGAATTCTATGTGTTTATACTAGATGGGAGGAGTATCGAATAAAGAAATAATAAAGAAATATTTTGGGAAATAGAATTATTGGTGTGCTTCACGATTAAGGGAATTTTAGATAAAATAATAACAAACTAAGCCTTTATTCTACTAGGTATGGTCGGTTACTTGAATTTTTGTTTCCACTGCATTCTATTAAATAACAAATTCCTATTTAGCTCTAAATATATAAGTTTATTTCTTATAGTTTCTTGTCATGTCTTTTTTAGTCTTTCTCTTCCTCTTTTTATATGGGCAATATTCAATAATTCAACTTTCCTTATTGGAGTTTCATTGGTTTATGATTTATATGTTCAAACTATTTAAATCGACTCTTTTTAAGTTTATCTTCAATTGAGGCTACTCCAATCTTCTTGCGGATATACTTATTTCTCAGTTTGTTCTGTCATGTATACCTGCTCATCCATTTTATTATTTTTATTTCTTCTATTCTTATTTTATTTAATTGATCTTATGTGGTTGACAGTTGCTAACTGTATCCGTAAGGTGGCAAAGGATGTGTTGGGAGAATCCAAAGGAATGATTCCAAATAATAAAGATACTTGGTGGTGGAAAGATGATGTACAAAAAAAAATTAAGGAGAAGAAGATTTGTTATAGAGATTGGTTTAAAAACAAAAATAATGATAAGTGGGAGAAATATAAAGTGGCTCGACGAGAATCTAAGAAAGCAGTAGGCAATGCAAAAAATATGACTCTTGAGGATTTATATAAGAAGCTAGACACTAAAGAAGGAGAAAGAGAATTATATAGGATTGCCAAGACAAGAGATAAAAAACTAAAGATTTAATTGAAGCAAAATATATTAAAGATGAAGATCAAAGAGTACTTTTCATGGAAGAAGATATCAAAAATAGATGGATGAGTTACTTTCAACAGCTTTTCAATGAAGATTGTGAAAATTCAATTGATTTTACAGAATTCAGCACTCTAAAAGAAAATAAAAATTACTCTTACATCCGACGTATTAGTAAAGCTGAAGTCTGGAAAGCTTTAAAGAAGATGAAGCATAAAAAAGCTGTAGGACCAGATAACATCCCGATTGATGTTTGGCAGTGCTTAGGAGATGAAGGAGTTTCTTGGCTCACTAGATTGTTTAATATGATTTTGAAGACTAAAAAGATGCCAAATGAATGAAGAAAGAGTATATTAGT